>CM060967.1:161568750-161736250 GCA_030765045.1 Tenodera sinensis | reverse complement strand
TCATAATTTAGGTTTTCTATAATATACTTGGATGCGCTCCTCATTTTACATTGAAACCGAAATTATAATGTGAAGGGAAGACGTAATAAAGCTGAATAGATTAAAGTCTCAAGAATGGAAGCCTAGGCAGATTTAAATGAGTGATAAGGTTATAATTGTTGTTTGGACGAAGTCATAGTGATTCCGCGGGCTGATTCCTATCTTACCATGACGTGCTCTAAAGTTAGCCAATGGAAATCTCTTCCTTCGTGTTGCTCACGCAAAACAAATGCAACACAACACACACTCGTCTTGTACACGTGCAATTTCTGAGTTGTACGTAAGCTAGCACGTATACATAATTCGGCGGTTGCTAAAGGGTGACAAAGTTAAAGTGTTATAACGTTGTAGTTGAAGTTACAAAGTTACATTCTTTTTAAATATCGTCGGCAGTTCTCTACAAATCTGGAAATTTACAAATAAAGTTAAATGTTGGTTAATTCTTCGTTTGGTTCCATTCCTACCATAACTCACGCATACCCTGTAGATTAGGACCTCTTGCTAGAGCTAGTCCGGACACCAAACACGAGAACTGATAGGTCTTAAAGGCGACGTCTTCGACGGAGAGGAACGTTTGCGTCAACATCAATGAGAAGACATAGATTGACAGAAACTCTTACAGCAGGATAAATGTAACTTTTCTATGTATGCGAATTCAAAATTGTAATAGCATTAATTGCTACTGGACTATTAGCTATTCATTTGAATTTTTCCGCATTTTAAGCAGCATCCTGAAATGTTAATTGCCCACTATTTGAACTGTAGCAGACAGTTTAATAGCATAGCTACACTAAATAGTAATAAAGTGTCTTCAAACGAATATTCTTATTGACAATGAAGGTAAACGCTAATGTACAAAATATAAGATTTTAGCATCAGTTATATATGTATTCCTGTTATTTCATTAAATGTTTTAACTGGTCGAAAGCCAGCTTATATACCAACATTGTTGGTATTTGTGATAGAACATAATTAATTTGGAATTTGGAGCTCTGATAATTTTTTTTTCAAATTAAAAGTAAGATAGATGAGGGTATATGGGAGATTTGTGAATCGTTAAGAGCTGGGGTAGAAACCCTGAAGCACGAGACATGAATGATGCCCCAGTGCTCCTCCTGTGGACATCTCTGAAGTCAGTGATCTGCAACAGCAAGAGTTGCCAGAACCGTGCTTCTTTCTTATAGCTGCGTGTTTTCAAAACGAACCACCAAACCGTGGTAAATGTACAAGACAGAAAGGGGGTGAAAAGGGAAAGGGATGAAAGAAAGAATGAATGAAGAGTTCGTTTTCGGAATAGCACCCTTCAATTACTGGGTAGGAATACTTGGAGAGTCTATCGGGCGTGTCGATATAATGACCATTATGATTGCATGCCCACGGAGGAGTCTTCTTATTCTTGATGTTGATGACGTTTTGAGGACCTCTTGTACCTAGATTTCCACAAGACTGAGTCTGCTGCTGCAGTAGAGATGCACACTGATGAGCGGCCATATGCAGTCCTTACCTGTACCCAAGACACGCACGCACGCTCCAAAGCAAACCTATGCAACCAACCTCAGAGACAAGATTTATTTGTTTACTCACGTTTAGACCTCTCTCTTTATGATAAGATTTCAACACGTGCACAAAATGCGAAAAATTACTCATATAAAGTAAACACACACACACTTTGTTACTCATTACATCGAAACTACCGTCATAATCTAAATGAGGCGTTGAGCACAACAGTGGCCCAACCCACAAAAATTCAGAAACTGAGTTATTAGCACGGACATGTTCCCCATATCAAAATCTAGGAGAGCAGTGGTGGCCTATACCACATTTCTACAACCACGGACAGGTGGCATAAGAAGTGTATTATTGCATGGAACTGAATCTGGCTTCCTGGATAGAAACAGTGGCCCAACCTTCCTGCATGATTGTAACTATGTATCAGAATGTCGGTGCTATATTGATTAAAATTTCCAAATATCATGACTCTTGCTTAGTTATTCAAGTCAACATAAAACCTTTAAATCACAGATATTTTTTACACTCCATTATCTCCATTATGTACATTTAGTGGTTGGGCCACTGTTACGCTCAACGCCTCAAATGTCCTGCGTGGTCTGAGGGTAATATCTTAGCCTCTGGTTCCCAAGGTTGCGGGTTCAAACCCGAGCAGGATGTTAGATTTTTTTCGGGCGTGAAGCTCCTTAACATGGTTTCCTTTGGAAGGGAAGTAAAGCTATTGGTCCTGTGTCATAGATTTACGACTCGTAAAAGAACCTCAAGCCTGATAAAGAGGCCTGTGAGCAAACTTAAGCAGTCTTTCACGTCCAATATAGAATGGAATCCTCAGAACCATAGCAATTAAAGCAACTAGATTATTTTTAATCTGAAAACAGGATCATTCTCCGGACAGTCATTTTTTTACGCCTTTTATTCAATTTATTAAAACGAATCTGAACAGCGCCTGGTGAATCGGATATTAAAGTCCTTTTATCAGCGTTCAGAAGATTGTGTCTGTTAATTATTTCTTTGTATGCATTCAAGTGCAAATCAAATTCTACATCCAGGATAGGATTAGCGTATAGACGGAGGGGATTCCACACTGAGCCAACGGTTTTTTTACTGTTGTATGTCAGAGGAAGGAATGAAATGAGAGCACTCTACAGGCGTGCCGGAACCCGGGCGAGGGTCTCTAATGTGTGTAGGACACCAGGGTTTGCCAGGCAGCCACCACTCTCATATGTTTCGACAGCGGTACACCCCAACAGGTCAGACGACTACAACGCCACATATTCCCCAAGAACAGCAGTGATAGTTCGGAAGTCCCCACACAGTAGCGCCAAACTCGCCCATTGCCACACTTCCGACCCTGACAGAGCGGATTGAAATAAAGGTGAAATGTGAGGGGCGAGAAGTTCGGGAGCATTACCTTACATTCGTCCTAAGTGCATGGAGGTTGAGTGTTACTTTAGGGGAATCATGAAGTAACTTATTTCGGGAGTACATTCCATTCCATATGAGCAATTTCTGGCTCATATGTATAGTGCATTAGAGAACTTAGTGTCACTTCTTAGTACCCACATCCCATACTGTAAGATGATTACACCCACCATCCGTTCAGTAATGAGTTTTATATCACAAAGATGAGATATACACATAAGACGTACTTATGATCGATTGCATGCAAGAGAAATACAATTAAACCGCTTATTGCTCAGATGCATGCACTTCTCTGATGACCTGCGTTCACTTAATTTAACAGCCATGTTAACAGCCTGCAGTTCTTTTCTTTTTTCTTTTTCTCTCAATGTCGGTTCTAGAAGAAAAATAGATGTCGCGAGGCAATATAAAAGTCAATGAGAAACTGAAGATTGGAACATGATGCATTTAAAAACCTATGTTGTGTATTAAGACACAACGTTCAAGGAAGAGATTTGTCTCAAAGCAGGAAGACATTTATTTTCCCTTCATTTGACAGGCAGTCTTGTTGCATGCCTAAAAACCGGCAATTGTGAAGGTATTAATAATTTTAGACGTCAAATGAATACCAATTTTTGAAGTCATTTGCACTCATATATACGACATGAAAATTGCCATTTCCTGATTTTAACGGAAAAAAACAGTGATTTCAAGTGACTCAGAATATAAATGTTTTATGGTCATTTAGAACACTTCCCGCTTGAAAACATTCACATTGGCTGTGCGTCTATTTAAATCCATTGCCTATTTTTGCTGAAGCTTTTAATATTTCCAAAATCTTTAGCACAAGAAGATGTGATTAACAGAGCACTCAATGACTCTTATGGTTGCTCAAAATTGCGATATTGCACCTTGAGGTCAGACGGGTTTGCAGCCCTTAGCTCGTAAGGGCCGTAGTGAGTTTCTTCTTCTTCTTCTTCTTCTTCTTCTTCTTCTTATTATTATTATTATTATTATTATTATTATTAATTATTATTATTATTATTATTATTATTATTATTATTATTATTATTATTATTATTATTATTATTATTATTATTATTATTATTATTATTACTAGCGTAAATAAATGTGTAAGTTTACATAGGCTGCTAACGTGCTGTTCTAATTGGACAGCAGGATAGAAGGCTGTCGCCAGAAGTTCCTGCAGGAGTAACTTGTCTGTACAGTGTTGAAACGGCCAGCTTATACAGAAAGTTGGTTCTGGCTGAAAACGCCTCCGGTGTAATATTACTCAAGGGTCTAAGTGAAGCTATCTGCATATCTTCGATATTCCAGCAGCCTTGCTGAGACAACAGTTTCCATTGTCGGAGCAACGCACAATGGCAACATTACACAGACTAGGGAAAACTGAACAACCCTCTCTCGAATGTCCGAGCACAGCCATAGTGAAACCCTTCCGAACCATGTGGTGAGTTCTAAATACAACGGACGGGGAAAAAAAAAAAAAAAACACATACAGACACACACGGATATGTTTTGTAACTGCGAAATCCCTGCCTAAGACTTGTAACAGTTCAACTTAATTTCCTTTCGTCTGCGTTACTGCTTAGAAATTCCTATACCTGATTTTATTATTATTAATTATTATTATTATTATTATTATTATTATTATTATTATTATTATTATTATTATTATTATTATTATTATTATTATTATTATTATTATTATTGGCCATAATTATGATTTACCACTGTACTTCTATCAAACAGTACGACTTTGTTTTTTTTCCCTTTATCTTTGTAGCAGCGGTTTAAAAAAATTATTCGTGTGACTTGTATAATTTAAAAATCTTATACAGTATTTTATTTATTACCAGAACCCATGTATATGAGATATTTTCCTATTTTTAGCCCCAATAATATTGGTTTATCTTATCAACCTGTTTTGCTCATATTACTTATGAATGGGGATATTTTTGGGGAGGGGGCGGGGGTGGGAGATGGAAACATATTGCACATTAGAACCCTCAAGGGACAGCTCAGTTATTTTATCTAATGTTTACACTGAACCGTAGGTAACAGGTGTTTCGCAGGGGAATGAATAGTTTTAGAAAAAAAGAAAATTCCCACGCCATGTTTTAACTTCCCTCATCTCTGTAAGAGTGGTGTAGTTTGTTAACAGACCGTGCCTAGTGTATGTATGTGTGTGTGCTCTCCTACAATTTGTCCAGCAGAGTGTAAACAGGACGAACCCTCTTTGTACATTCGATAACACTGACAGCCCGCCCCTTTGCTGCGCGGGAAATATACCGCCCAATTTGCTATCTGGATGCCTCGGTGGGCGAAACAAAAACACAACTGTGTTACATACAAATACCTCCAAGGGCTTGTGCTACGCTTCGCAATCATTGGAATACTTTATCTATTTAACCTAATCCTGAACACGAGAATTAATTTGGGAAACAGTAGTTGCGAGGCGCAATTTAGAGAGAAACTGCAAAGATAGCTAACTGCAAATTAAATGGAGGAAAAGCAACACAAGTAGTTATATTCGCGTCCTGTTTAATTTTCATGCGGAAAAACCACGTCAGTTGTCGGTAAGGGAGGCAAAAAGGTTTCGCTGCACCATTTCTTAGTGTAGGTGCTTCCTCAGCCACATATGTGGCCAATAATTGCATTTAAGTAATAACACTTCAAACATTAGGTATTTCACAAGCATTCAGAAGGACGATAAACATATCTCGGACACCATAACGATACGGAGAAGATCCATAATAGATAAACGATGGGATTCCAACGCTTTATGCAAGACCAATGACCTCACAGTATCTAGGCCAGAGGATCGCGCGTTTAGGTTAAAGAAAAATAGATTGTCTATATCACAGGGATTGTTCATTACGCGGCGCTGTTACAACCATGTAAAAATATCAGATAGTAAACTGGAAAAGCTGTTAGACGAAGAGAAAAGCAGTTAACATACCAAAGTGGATACATATTAGGTACAAATTATCAAGATATCTGCACTTATACTCCTAACTTATACGCCATACAATATTATAAAATTATTAAAAAATAATTTCTACACCGCTTGCTTTAATTCAATGCTATTCGCTGATATTTGTTATTTTAAACACTAATTTATATCTATTTCATTCCCCGATTACCCTGCCCTTATATAGGACTTACACCCCCTAGGACTAGGTTTATAGCGTCTATCGTTTGTTTCTGTGGCAGGTTGTTGTCGCATTTTTGCGTATGCTGTTTTACAGTTCGTCGCATTCTTGGACCTCAAGTAGGAAAAGTGATGTAACCCGGGTTCCACAATGTGGAAAAGGAATGAATCCGTCATAGTTTGTTTGACCCACCTGCACATACACACCTTGTGATCTCTATACTAACAAAGCAGACAAAATTGGAAATTGGGGTAACGGGGGAAAAATAAAAAAAAAAAAGGAAATCTGTAGGCTTTATGAGGTGGTCGATGGCTGGGAATCGTAAACAGTAGTAGGTATATATATTTAGAGCCATGTGAAGGAAAGATGGTGTTGACAGAATGAATTACAGTAAACTGTCAAACAAGTCTAGTGAACACAGATGGTACTAATGCTCAGGAATAAGTAAGCTGTTTGGAAAGAGTTTTTATTATATTTGTTTGCATCTAAATGGACAGAATTGCTTATTTCTGCACGAAGTGGAAACGTAGAATACGACTCGTTCATTATGTATCTCTGTTGACATTTGGGAAGATAGTTTCCGCACGGTTAACACAACATCGTATGAGTAACATTGTCCGCTCATCGTTAATTTTCCAACTAGCCACAGTCTCTGTGCAACCGAATGTGGAGCGAAAACCCATTTGGTGAGAATTTGCACCCGGACATGACTTCCCCTTTGGGTACACGGTTAATAACAGTAGGAAATATTTAGCCGTCTGTTTGCGTATGTCAGGTAGGAGCAAGCCTTGCGTGAAATTCAACTCGCGTTATATGCAGGTGTTGCCAAGCTTGGGGACACACTCTTTTCATCAACGCCGATTGGGGGCGGGGAGGAAAAAGATAGAAGAAAACAAAATATGCCTTGCTTTAATACAAACTCTACACATTGTTCTTTTGTTTACATTGGAAATGTTGGTTTCAAATACTCTTTCACGAGTATAAACTGCATATTATAGGTAGTCTTTTACGCACATCAATGCTGAAATATTATCAGCAAATTGGAACATGTTAAACATAGATATAATATTATGGAGAACTTTGAATCCACCGAATGAACTAGATTAATTAGCATACACGATGATTATCTATTCCAATTTCTTTTGTTGTTGCTGTTTTTTCATAGGGTCTGAAATCTACGCTAGGTTTAGGTTCATGTGGAGATTAAGAAGTTCTCTCCTTTCGTATTGATCACATGTCATTCTCCTAGGATCTAGGAGAACATCACTCAATTTACAAAACAAAGAAGCAAAATCCAGAATAAATTAAAGTTATAAAATGGTCGTAAAAGATATCTAGAATTCTAAATTCTTAGGTTTATGTTTGTCTTTGCTAAAAACTTAAACTCTGTTGACTGCTTCTTTATCGTCTGCCACGACCTCTGCAAGTCTGACAGGCAGTTGCAGAGAGTCTCGAAGGTGCGCTAGGAAAAAACACTAACAGCATGTGACGGACCTACAAAAGTTTGTTGCACTATGGACAAAGAAGAACGGGGTCTCGTTTAGAAAGGTTACCTTGCATAAAAGTGCAGTGTCCAATGCGTAAGCGATCCAAAATCATCTCCTCGCGACGAGATATGCGAGAAGAGGTTACCCAGTTTATCGGCAGTTCTTTCACTACTCTTGCCGCGGAGAGCTGACCACTCTTTGTGTCCTTGCTGGACTTCTAGCCTCATGTGCACATGCGCATGGCAGAGATAGCTGATAGTCCAACTGATACGAAGAGATGATGTGGTCAACACCATGCCTCCCCAGCGAGAATGTTGATCGATGCTTATAGCAGACACCAAATTCTTTAGGACGCTGAGTCAGCATTTATCTTACAGGACGGGAAACGATGCGCTCGAAATTATGCGCAGGAAACCGAAGTATAATCTCAGAGATTGTACGGATTTAATGTAATTACTAATGAATTAAGAGCACTTCCGAGAATGTCTAAGACACTTTATTTACACTCAGAAATTGCCAGTCTATATATTATTCCTTTTACAAAATTTCTCGCTAAATAGCGGATTTTGTCGTAGATATGGATGGCTAAGCACAGCTAAGGATCGCATAACATCTGTTTCACTTGTAAAATTCACACCAGATAGTTGAATTAAATTAAGATC
This sequence comes from Tenodera sinensis, assembly GCA_030765045.1. Lineage (NCBI taxonomy): Eukaryota > Metazoa > Arthropoda > Insecta > Mantodea > Mantidae > Tenodera > Tenodera sinensis. The sequence goes on along the minus strand of CM060967.1, from coordinate 161,727,976 downwards.
ACCTGCAAAACAGTTTCATTTATGAGCAATTCGTTACACAATGGTCATATAACATCTTCCGTAATTAAACTATTAATCAGTGCCCATTCTTTCATTCACTCTCACTGCTTGAGAACTAAGTCGCTTGCACCAGGTATTTGCATCCATAGTTTTTGAATTACTGTTCTAAAGATTAACTTTTTACTTTTTTTTTCCTGTCTCGCATTCATTATACAATATTTAATCATAGTAATAACGTAATTTTCAGAATTTCCTGATTTTTTCCTGGAGAGCCGATGCGCAGTAAGTAATAATTAAGTCTCAAGTTAGAATAATTGGAAGAAATAATATAATATACAGATTGGAGATGCTGTTCATAAGATTTAATATTTATTTTACTAAACTATGGACTAATTTGTAATAATATTCCTTTTGTTTGACTTATTTATGGATTGCCTTTGCTCACGAGAAATTGTAAGCAATTACTGCTGAAACGCAAGCACGAATAAGAAAATGCAATGAGTTTCAGAGGTTAACTCTTTTTATAACGCTATCCACAGCGGGTTCTGCTGCTTCTCATAAAAAGCGTAACTTTGTTTTATTTGTTTACTTTTTTTAATGCATAAAAATTGCCATTAGTGAGCAAAAAGGGTTTATCCATGCTTGTACATTCGGTTGATTCAAGCGAATACTCGGCTAATTTATGGGAGTGCGCTAAATGTTGCACAAAAACAAGTTTAGATTGAGTATTCCGGCTGATGAGCTTCATTCGCCCTACTTCCAGGCACGTCAAAACGTTGCCCTTTTTATGAAGCCAGATAATGCGCCAGTACTTCGTTAAAATACAGCTACAATCTGTTTACATATTCCGGAGCGTTTGCATCAGCAGAGGGTGAAGCAATTTATTTGCATATTCTTTTGTCACAGTAGTATGAAATAATTTCAGTTACTACTTCTACTACTCATAATTTTTATTAAGAACGCCACTGTTACTAATTAGTTAATTACATCATTGAAGCAATAAAAATGTCAGAAACATTACGTTCTATAAATTCTTCCTTCAAAATTGCACTGCAGAACATTGTGTTAATAAGTTAGATTTAAAAGTTTCGGGCTCGAATCGTGGTATTTGGAGTAGGGCGTTCAGAGGCACGGACAGACTAGAAGAGACATGGGGAAGAGGGGTGACAGAAATGCAATCGAATAATTACCCTCTCCATTTTTATCCCATCACCAAGTGCAGGGAACCTCTCTTTTCAGTTCTGTTTGTATACACACGTCTTTACAAACAAGGTAAGTTTCAAGGCGTGCAGTGACGGAACCGAATAAAAACATCGCAGTTACAACAATGGAAAAAGCACCAGCTAGTAAACTTTGTGATTACTTTGTAGGAAAACTGTAACGTATTGATTTTGTCGTGTACATTTTCTTTCGGCGTAGCAAACACAACACTTTATTATTCTTTATTTGCGCCAACAAATAAACTGCTGGTGTTTTAAACATACCTCGACAACCTAGGTCAATTGGCTTCGTTGCTTTGCCAGGCAGTAAATACAATGTCTGCTCGCATTATCGGCAGTGTCTTGTTTATTTCAAGTAGAAAAAACAGAGGTTACCTCACCATCAATTTGCATGAAGAAATGGACCTGTTAAATACTATTAGTCTTAAAATCGATCCACCTATAATTTAGAGACGGAAATCATTTTATAGATCAACTAACAACATTCTAATACCTTATATATAGTGTTCCATTACCTTTCTAGATAAGTGGACGGGATTCAAAAGTCTAATCTATTTTGAAATGTAGAACCACTTTCTGGTCAAAAATACTTTTTGAGGTTCGACAGGAATGTTATTTTAAGCTTATTTGCACCTGTATTAGACAATGTAAAATGCTAGAAGCAAAATAAACAGTACCGTTCAGCGAGCAATAACACCATCATTTATTTTTCGAGTTAAAGGCACCCCCTCCCCGAAGTAATTAAAGGAGGCTTTACAAAGGGGGGGGGGGGGAAGGAAAAAAAAAAAAAGACCTTGAGTTTTGAACCATAATTGTGAATCTTAACACATTTATAGTTTGTTATTTTAGAGCAGCCGCGCAAGAAGCGGGGTTCAAATCCCGGCTATGACATTGAATTTTTCTGTACTTATTCTACCTCTTAAACATTGTCCACACACGACTTGTGTGTACTCTGTGATGCTAAGGAAGTGGACGATATTGTAAATAAGTTTTAAATCCACAATGTTGCTTCTGTCCAATATTTTGCTTCCATTTTATCTTTATTTTTTCATAAATACAATCGACAGCCATACAACATAACATTTTCTTAGAGTTTTTCTCATTGTGTGAAATAGGTTGAGGTGCCATTTATGTGACGTATTATTTCATTTGATATATTCTTTTGTCGCAATGATATATTATCAAGAAGTGAAGACTGACATAAAAGTTTTCTCCTTAGGAAATAAATGAAGTCGTTGAAGGGGTAGTTTTTGTCTTTGTCGAGATGAATAATGGCTGGAAAAACAGCTTACAACATAACTCTAAGCCAATGAAGTCACTTGTTATTTTAAAATGTAGAATTCCAGAGTTCTGAGGGCTCTGCACATGGGCGAATGGTGCCTCTGACTGCGTTTAATAGTGTTTTGTGATTCTTATTGGGAAGATGGACAGAAGACAGCTGCCAAAGTAATTTCTTAAGACATTTCCTAATTTATGTGAAAAAAATGAAAGTTAGGTACGATTATCTTCTGTTGCAGACCAGTTTGACCTTGAAAAAGCAGCATTAACACACGTAATGATTGCCGACAACTTGTGCTCAGGAATACTGATCTGGAATTGGTCAGGGGTGGCCACAAACAGACTCAGAAAAAACATGGCTTTCTCTAACTACTATTGTTTATTTTATGTACATTACAAAAAACTATTCCAGGCTATATTGCTGCCCTTAATGTTAATTTAGATAAATGTTTGGCTGAAATGTCTTTCCATGTAGTCGCCAGAACCAACAGAATGGTAACATCGCTACATAAATTGTGAAAGTATTGAAAAATTCAAGGCAATTACAATGAACATCTTGGAAATGGCTGATGCTATAAGTTATTTGAAATAAATCATCTGTCCAAAAGAAATCCTTGATTTTGCGTGCTAGGTTTCTGCCTACCCCTTATGATTTATCTGTTATACTAAAGCATATAAAATCTATTCAGACTTGCCTTTTAACAGTCATGGAAATATGTTAAGCGCTGCAACAATCCTTTCCGGACCAAGGCCTACCGCTCGACCGCTGCGTTCCCCATCTATACCCACCACGGGCATCATAAATTGGGTGTAGTACTGGTGAGTAGGACGTGTTCAGTGCGCCGAATCCTCCCGACCTCTATACGCGGTCTTCGGAAATACAGTCCACTACTTTTCTATCAAGCTCGTCTATTAACCCCTAGGGAACTGTAGAACTGAGTGTACCCAGACCAGGTCTGCGATATGTTTTGTAAAATCAAGTCCCTAAGGTAAATTATCTTATTTGCATTCTATAGCTGTGGATTATAAGTTCTCTATTTATGTGACAGCTTTTATAGTCCAAGTTATGAGGCGTAAATTAGAAGTCTGTTTATATCTTAGGAAATGGTGTATTTTACTGTCGCTTAATAAGTGGCTTGTCTGTGAGACAGAAGAATTTTAGCTTGTTTTATAGGAAAAAGCAGCAGTACCGGTCTTCAAGAATCACCAAACGGAATTCCCTTTTATTCAAAAATCAGTTGATGTGAAAGTTGTAAATTTGATGGCTTCATTGAAGGTAGGGAAATATGACTTTTAGGGTTAATAAGCGGAGACCTCCGGAAGGGATGAAAAAATAAAATGTTTTGTTATAATGACGCTGTCAATTGTCAGGATCTTATCAGCACCGCCGGTGTGCCAGAATTTCGTGTTACAGGAGTTCTTTTACATGCCAGAAAATCTATTTAAGCCCGACTTTGAGATCAATAGGCCAACGCCTAACTGGGCCAACTAGACCGGCAGGAAAGGATGATAATATAAGTATAATAAAACTATCACCATTTATGTTGGCATTTGAACTATTCCTCACAATAATGGTGTATATGAATATGATTGTTTTCAGACAATTGTTTATTGTAACAGTCTAATTGTTTAATGTATTGTTATAAATCAAGCGATAGTCTATTTCTTTTCTTTACGTGTAACCTGAAAATACTAATTTGAAATAAGTTTGTTTGTTTACCAATATTCCAGTGTTCATTATTAACGGCTGGAAGATGTAAGTGTGATGTCATTGAAATTTTGTGTTCAACTATTAAGTATGGTTAACGGAGGAGTGTTTTTTGACAAAAAATCCAGCTTTGTGAGATAAACAAAAGAGCTCTGTCATTTGTTGTGGTCACAACGTGGACAGTTTCCCTGCGTTATGCTTGATTCAAAGACAAACAAGGTTATGCATAGTGTGTCGATGAAGGACGCACATAATGACGAGTACCAACTCCGGAACGCTAGCTATGCACTGCCGTTAAGCTTTAGTGCTGAACATTCGCATGCTCCAGAGACAGTTCAAGCAGTATTGGAGGCGGGACTAGATAGAATTATCTTTGTCACTGTTACCGACGGTGTTGGCTTTGATATTGGAAGCTGATAGAACGCCCCCCGAGGAATCTGATACGCGAAACTAATGAGAGATCAATGCAATAAAGGATTCGACACCGTTAGTTGACATCAGGGTTACCCTTGTTGATAGTCCAACTTTAGTTCTATTACGACAACCATGTAGTAATGTTTTAATTCTTTTCTGTGCAAATCCGCTGATTCATCGTTTTTGAATTTGCAGTTCATCACAAAGAATTGTCGTGCTGAACTTGGGAGTGCTCCTTTTTTGTAGAATGATTTTGAATGACCATTTTATCTTTTGGTATAGATCAATCATGGCAACAAGGGTATATATGAACAAATGATAACACTCATTTATTAAGCAGTTTTCAAATCTGCTTTACCACCTTCTCAAAAGATCTAAACGGTGTAAAGAATATATTTGCAGCTATTTTAAATCAAGCACAATAGAAGCTTTGAAATAACTCCAAATTAGTTCTTGCAAAACGTTTATATTTGATTTTCGTATAAGGAGGGATTCTGTTCACTATCAAACGATCACCATAAAAACAAAACAAATCGTGTTTAACGTTAATATTTCTCAATTAGCCTTTCAGAGTGCTTTAGAAAATAGCTATTCATCAAACTGCATCTAAATACAAATATACAGGATACTTCAAAAGGTTACTGAAAAACTTAGGAACATTAAGAGTAGACAAAATAGAGTTTTCACATATATTCCATCAGTATATATGGATTTGCACTTGGGTAATGGACTTATAGTACGAAATCATTTAAAAAGCTAGCGACAAGAAGCAAATTATTATCCACCCCTTTTGCCCTCTTATCTTATAGGATTCCTAGAGAATACTTAGCAACATATTTACGGAAACTAAGATTTATGGTAATAAAAATCGTTGAAGTCGTTTTTGGAAACATTAAAGGTAAATGAAATGTTTCTATTTAAGAGGTAGTATTTTCATGAAAATTATTATAGCCATTTTTGAGAAAATTATCTTTAAAAAATGATCGATGATGACTGGAGGGAGGACTTTTTTTAAATCTTTGTGCCCTATCCTTGGAAGTGTTGAACTTACATACCAAGTTTGGTATTTAATCGACTTGGTTTTCACCGGATTCCAAATATGCTTTTTGGTTCACGGAATCTAAAAATGTGCTTTCGTGAAATCTGGTTATCAACTTTAAGGGTGGAATGCAATAGTTCCGCTACTTGCTGTGAGTGTGTTATAGAGAAAGTAAAACCGAATGACTTTCCATTTGAGAGAAAAAAATATGAATTGGAAATTCCAAACCAATGAGACGGAATATGTTGAACAGATTAAGTCGAATAAAAGGGAATTTGACGTAAATTGTGTGTTTTAACGAGATTTACATTTTTGTGTAGTTAGACTTTGTGTATCTCTTGGGGTTTACAGATATGCAAAATACATCCAGAATGAAAGGCACTTGAGGGGCTATAGCCAGGTAGTTCGAGATATGCATTTCATTTGTCATTTATATCTGTCATGTTCAGCAATTTGTATTGCTATTTATTGTTTAAATGTATTACTATTTGTCTTCTGCTTCTTAATATGAATTTTTCTTTTCTCTAAAGTTGAACTGTTCTAGTAAACGGACAGTAAGAATAATATGACGGAACGCAATAGAGATAAAAAAGTAACTGAAATATACATGCTTGTTCCGAACAAACAAAAACAAAGTTATATTGAACGAAACAAGTTAAGAAGCTAGGTTAACTATGACTGAGTGAAAAGTAATTTTGAGGTACAATGCCAGAACTCAGCAGTTGGACTACCCTGTTGCTGAACTTCGCGAACAAGAACCTGCCGTCAGATGTCTGCCTCATAATCATATGGCTATGTAATTTTTTTCTGTCTCTATCGTTGGAGGCTATAACTTTATCTCTGCAATCAAAAAGTTGAAATTTATTTTCTACAGCAGTTATATTTTCACCTGGATGTCGTCATGTCGTTTCACTTCCTCTTTTATTTATTTCTCTCACTTAATGTCTACGATTGCTTCCCTCTTTGTAAAAAGTAGTAAATGAAATCTGACAGGAGGGTGTATTTACGAGCCTTAGTCGTAAGATTTGTCGCCGCAGCTTCTATCCTGTCCTTCAAGTTTTTACGAGTCTGCAATTGCACTGGTGTTGCGCGGCATTTCGTTGATAAATATGCGCCAAGCATTACACATATAGAACGTGGCTTGTTTCTATATCTAGACATGTTCGTAATTGGATAGGTCATTATTTTGCGGCCTGTTGAATTACTGCGAGGCCCGCGGTCAGGCGACTGACTGGATATCGAAGTTTAGGACAGCCAAATGCGCATTAAACCACTCCATGGACCTTTTATGTGGCGATGCTTCAGGATTCTGATTGTTGTTTTAGCAAAATGTATAGCACCACAGACGGATAGTTCCAAAACGTGTGTATTCACCAGTTTCTCAACTTGCATTTGTTGGGACTAGCATTTTTGGCTTCCTCTACTATAAATAGTAAGTAGGGCAATTATTTTATTCCACCCTGAATTTATTTAGATGTCGAGATGGTGTGTGATTTCGTGATAAAGCTAAGGTGTATTAACCGAGCAAGATTTTTCCGCGGTAACGTAAGAAGCTCGCATTCGGGAGGTCGTGGATTCGATTCCTGGCCGACCTTCCTGACCAATTAGTTTTCTCGGGGGTTTCCCCGGGTCGCTAGGTGAATGCTGGGAAAGATAATTATATCCCTCAAATTTCATGTCCTTTCATTTCACTTCTTTAATTATTTCATTCATCGTTCATCCCGTTGGGCCTTTCAGGATCGCAAGTGTCAACGAAGGCGTTTGGCGCTTTGTAAAGCAACTTTCTCCATCCCTCGCTGTCGAGGGAATCCGGGGGGAAGCATATGGGGGTTTGGATCCCGCCGAGGTCCTCCTGGGGGGACAAGGAAGACCTCGAGGAGTCGTCAAACTTAGGGATCTCTGCAGCGTCTGTGCCGCTGGTATGGATCAGACCACCCGGTGCCTCCTCTCATAGCATCCTTCCTTCAGTGCCAAACCCCCTCATGTCTCTCCTCTTTGCTCCCTTCACCACTTCTAGGTATCTTAGATTCCTTGCTCAAATAAGTGTACTAAACTCATTCTAGAAAAGATGCCTCTAACTGTTGTTGCTTTCAGAAACAAATGTTTGATAAACGGAGTGCGTTTCACTCCATTCCTTTAACGATACACTCGTTAGCTTTTTGCTGACTTCCCTGTGAAGTAGCCTAACACTAATAAAGTCGTGTTACCCAAGTGGCTGTTCCTTACAAACAGCTTTGTTGTGGCACAATCGCTGGTATAATCATGGTTGTGAAGAACAGGCTGGTCATAAAACGCAGGAACAAAGAAGGCGATGGATCCTCTCACTTGTTCACACAACCGTGCGTCAAAAACTGGGTTGTAAACCTGCAATCCCACTTGGTGGGTTTATAGCTTTTTGAAAAATAATGCAAAAACTCGTTGTATATCTATAAAGGCACCAAGTGTAATTTTGCAGGTGTTTGTGTTTTATGAAAGTATCCTTATTGGTTTTAGAAATTGCCTTTTTGCTGACAGTTAAACTAGCGTGTGTTTAAATACTTAGTTGTTCATCCAAAATTACTTTTAACAGGGTGTTGTTAATTTTAATAGGTACTATTAGTCATTGACAATGAGTGTTTCATACAGATAAAATGTATTGCAACACAGTCTTCGAAATATCTTAAGCAGATATAAACTCCTTCTTTGATTTGGAAGCAGGTTTCTCTTTTGTACCTCAGCCTAAAAATAATTTTTGTTTTCTAATCTAGGGATGTATATCTACATACATAGTTAATTGTAGTATTTGTCTCACTAGATTAGAACCATTCTTTAATTTTGAGGTAGCTCTTGGCATCTTCTCCGTTCTGTAGCTTCGCGTTTTAATAAAAAAGTAACCAGAACTCTCAACCTAAAGCACGATAGTTTGAGATCTTACTTTCTAGTTCGATCTATACCACCGCTGTCCAACGTTTGCGAAAGAGGGGAGGTTGAATTCACCTCCTTCAACTTTATGCGGATTGTGCCAGTCTCAACACTCATGTGCTGCAGTAGCTGTTATATACGTTGCGTTTGGTTGAAGAAAACCCTTTCAAATCATATGTGGTAAACATATGTTCACCGTGATTTCTTTGGTATTTCTTACCTTTAAGAAGTCTATCAATATTTGGCGAAAAAGTCCAAGTGCATAAAGTTTTTCTTTAACTAGGATTATTCTCCATTCTACGTAGAATCTGCAAGTATGAGTGGGAGTGTAAATGTGTCTGAATTTAATGTTTATAAAGAAAATCCAACATAGAGAAACTACACAAATAGTAAACGACTGAAAATCATTGCCGATGAGCAATTGTTCCAGAGAAAAAGCTGCCGATATGACCTTGGATATAATAGGGGACATACATATGGGGGAAAAAATTGTCGCAGCTGACTGTTCCAATGGCCAAGTTATATGGATACAGCTTCTGAATTGCTGCGATAATTTCTGCAATCTCAATATTTTGTTATAATTATTGTTTATTATTAGAACATTGTTCCAAGTGCATTCCTTTGCAATTGCTGCAGATATTACCTTGGATTCCAAGCAATTACATCTTTGTTTATCTGAGTAAACGGAGCAGAGAGTAAAAGGTAAACCACTTTGATTGTTGATTGCTGTTATTCATGACAGGAGAAAACGGAGAGCCGTTATTACTGGGGTACCTAACGTAGAAGTTATATTGCGTTCATTCCAGTTCGTTATTGATAAGGCTCCCGATTCAAGAAAAGTAAAAATAGGCTAGTATGCTAGTGAGAACCTAAAAAATGAAAAGCAAAATAACTCTAAACAACTTTACCGAAATGTGTATTATTATTCTTAAAATGTAACAACATTTATTTAATTTATTTGAGACATTAGAATAGTAAATAAATAATAGTGCTTCAATTTTTAAAATATAGGTTTATCAACAAGTCCCTCCGCACCGGTGGCTACCGCTCCTGTTCATCTACATTACTTTTCATGAATTATATACCTGAATCTATCAGCTTTTTTATTTCGCGGAACATTATAACCATACGCTCACGGCACTAGTGGTGCCACCGAAATCCCGTCTCTAGGGGAATCTTGGTTACACGAGAGCTGCGGAGGGACTTTTCATAACCCTATGTAATTTGAAGTCTTCATTAATACCTTACAGAATAAAGCGTTACTACAAGAGAACTAGGTCTTATTGAAATTATATCAAATACATTTTTTTGTGGTGATTAGGGGAATACAGTAGGTTTAAGCGATATTTTTAAGAAGTGGTCGCTATGTGATGATCAGGGCGAGACATTTCAGTACTTTTCCGGTACCACAGGAGCATTGCAGATTACCATTACACGGACATTAGGGCAAGGTCAGGCACTGTTCCAGGATGCATAGTACGTTCATATTCTCAGCAACACCAGAACAGTAACTTCTGTCCCCTCACAATTTCAGCAATAAGCTTCAGAAAACGAGGCGGAAATGTAGAAGAAACAATAATTTGAATGCTCTACTGGCCGGTGTGTGTGTGTGTGTGTGTGTGTGTGTGTGCGCGCGCGTGCGTGCGTGCGTGCATGTGTGTGTGTGTGTGTGTGTGTGTGTGTGTGTGTGTGTGTGTGTGTGTCGCAGCGCGGCGGAGTCATGTTTGTAAGACTGTTTTACGACCACAATTGTTCACCATTTCGCCGAGCAACGTGGGTAATGAATACGATAGTCTACATCTGAATATTTAACTGTGAGGAAATTCGCTGACCTGCGAAACATAGTTAATTTAGCACTAGAGTATTAACATGAATTATTCTGTAATATCAGGACTTATCTACTCGTCTGCACCTGTGTATTTCATTACTTGAAACAGTTCTCCCTTCTGCAGCAAATTGAAATATGAGTGGCACCCTCACTGGCAGACATAATAAGCAAATTTTAACGCGAGCTGATAATCTCTCTCGTGCTAAATGAAGCTGTTCTGTTCTCTTCTTTATTGAAGTAGACGTTAATTTACTGACTAATGAAGTACTCCTGCTTCACTGTTCAAGGTGTTTTCTGTTCCATTTGAATACTTGGTCTTAAACGAAATAGCTACAGATGTAATAAGTATTTATATAACTCTTGTTACTCTTTCGACGCTGTGAAGAAATGTAGTAACCTTCACCTACATATATTGAACTTACCCGACGTTACCGAGAGAGATGATGTGGGACTCGAATTCGGGAGGTCCCGCGCTCGATCCCCAGCGACCGCGCACTCTGACTTGGGTTTCCTTGTCAGTTTTGCTTCTTCGTCTCTTGCCACTTTATTATTATTATTATTATTATTATTATTATTATTATTATTATTATTATTATTATTATTATTATTATTATTATTATTATTATTATTATTATTATTATTATTATTATTATTATTATTATTATTATTATTATTATTATTATTATTATTATTATTATTATTATTATTATTATTATTATTATTATTTGCGAGCTAGGTTATGCCAAATTCGCGCATTATTTTTTGCTCGCTTCATCTTCTAGTAAAGCATATAAGAATCTCGTTAGCAATTTTTGCATTCACAATTTTTCCTCGAATTGTAGTATCAATTCTTCCTCATCATTACTGTTGACTTCATTAATAGCCTCCTTAATCATAGCGGTATTGTTACAGGTATACGATTTGGCACGAGAGGGTTCATGTTTGGAGAAGTGTTGGAAAGAGCTAAAATTTTATTAATTTTAGTTATTGTGGATCTAATGGTACATATTCATCTTCACTTGATTTTTTTTCTTCTATTTTATTTTATTTTTTTTCTCGTCTGTTTCGGTTACACATTTTATATATTTTCATACGACAGCGATGACATATCACCTACATCTAAATTAGGTAATTTACGAGCTAGATTTTTCTCTTTTGTATTTGTTTGATGTGTCTCGTAAGTGCGAGAGAATATCAGCACATTAAATTATTACTTTTTTTCACTCTTTTAGACATTTTGAAGCATTTTATAACAAAACAGTTACTGAAGCTTTGGTGTATCACAAAGCAACTCTTCTTTTAATGATGAAAGTACTATCAGTACTGTAATAATAACCATTCTAAAATTTTTGATGAGCGAACGATTAGTTTTGCATGTTCCCTTGTCTAGACAGATACTCTGTTAACAAACATATAACTAAACCCCGGCGCGACAGCCCACAAGGGGCCAAGGCCGCTGCGTCCCCCACCTCTGCCCACTACAGGTGTCATTGGTGAGGTGCAGTACTGGAGGGTGGGACGTGGTCAGCGCCCCGAGCCCTCCCGGCCAGTTATGCGGTCTTCTCCATCAAGTAGCTCCTCAATTGGTCCCCCCGGGACCTAACGAGGCTGAGTGCACCCCGTGCCAGACCTCCCAGAGGGGATAAAATCCCCATGATGGGTCCTCCGCGCCAGAGGCAAGCGCGCTACCAACTGCGCTACGGAGGCGGTCGTTAACAAACATATGGGAATTGAGATTTAAGTATTGTTGATACCGTAGAATGACGGTCGAGCTATGTTCATTGTACCCCATATAGTCTGTAGCTGTCTGAACAGAGGAGGTAAGGAAATCTTGCCCATGTATATGGCTCCTTAGTTTCTTTTTTGTGTTCGTTGTATGTTTGTTCCTGGTGTAATAATTTAGTTGTTTTAAATGTGGTAAGATGCTTTTGTTTTTACCTTTATTTCTAAGGCAGGAATCTCAATTCCTTGCCATTTTACTGCTTATTGTTCCAATTCTAACTCAGTATTTGCATGAAAACTTTGTCTGCAGGCATTGGCGACGGATGAGTTACTATTACTTTATATACCACTACAAGACTTAATCCTTGTATACCGTTTACCTTTTTATCTTCTGTATTCCGATTTATGTTGATTCAGTTATAACTCTATTGAAATACAGATATACTGGACGAATTACAATGTGCTTTTGTTGATTTTAGAAACATAGCCTTATTTTCGCACTTCCTAAAGCCCCTATTTTTTACACTTTTATTACGAAGGCTCAGTAATCTAGAGTTGTTTGTGACGTTCTTTTGGGAAGCATATATAAGCATATTCAAGAAAGTCAAAGGCATTTTTCTACCTTGCTTAATTCAGTTTGTTCTTGTTTCAAATATATTTAATGCGTTGTTAAACTTTAAGTTAAAAATAAAACGTATTATGTAAATAAGACCAAGAGTTCTAACATATAGAAGAATGGGGGGGGGGGTGCACAAAGCAATGGAAAACGGCATTAAACACTGCTGGAAAATAACGGCTCTTGTACCTACAAAGAGAGTATTAGAGCTCAAGTAGTGCTAACTATTTTCCCAAGAGTCCCTTTCTGCACATTTGAGTTAAAGATGAAACAAGGAAAGTGGGCTTCAGACTCATTGTTAAAGACCGAGTTTGGCTTTTGGCCGGAAACGAGAGAGAGCAGGAGCAGAATCTTAACTTGATTAAAGGCTCTTGTCTGGTTAATGGCGCCATAAACTTCCTCCTCACGGCAATGGTAGAACTTCCCTTTTAAAGACGTTCAAAAAGTAATAACGTTTCACTTTTATGAGGGCTCGCCTAGTGTGCAAAAAATACATAAAGTGTAGCAATATGGCAAAGGAAACACTTGGGCATAAATCTGCAACAACCACCAAGTTGTAGGTCATGGCCTTAGTCATTTCAGAGGCAATCTCTAAAATTACGACCAGTTTGTTTTGGTTTTTTTCTCATGTGAGAGAAGAGGATGTGCTGCACTCCATTTGTTCTTTTCTGCTGCACCTCAAAGTTTCTTCATTTGCGCCCCTTTAATAAGTTTGCTCTTTCTGTGTCAGAACTTGTTAGGACATACATATACGTTAAAACCTTGAAGTTGAGATTTCGTCTACGTCATTAAAATAACATGCCTTAGTTTATTCAGCCGTTCACTTAGAACAATAAATCGTCAGCTAGCTGATTAATACATTCAAGACAAACGCAGCTTTACTTGTATAGATTTCGGTGTGCATGTGTGTGTGTGTGTGTGTGTGTGTGTGTGTGTGTGTGTGTGTGTGTGTGTGTGTGTGTGTGTGTGCACGCGCGCGCGCACCTCGACCCACAGCGACTCGACGTGGATCTTTTGCGGGATACCACCCCTTCAGGGGGAACGGATGAGGCGGAGTGAGACCGTAGGCTTGTCAGACAGCGGAGCCAGCGAAGCCCAGAGTCGCACAGAGGTCCCTAATAATACAGATATTGACACCTGGCGCGCGACGGAAGTGTTTCCTCTATCCAGTGAGAGGGTGAGAAGGCGATCCTTGCGGCGCGGGCAGCAACTTCTAGGGAAAGTGTTCCAGAACACAAACATCTGTGCTATCTGTCCGCATTCGCCAGAACGCACCGCACTACTAACCAAACCTGAAAGACGACAAGGGAGGGAAATTAGAAATGAAGGAAAAGGAATCAATGGAGAAGAGACTAACGCACCCCAGCATTCGCCTGACATGGGGAAACCACGGAAAACCCCATGCCAGAGTGCGCGGCCACGGGGATCGAACCCGCGGACTCCGAAATGTGGGCCACAGACGTTACTGCCTGAGTACTACCACCACCACTACTATTGCTGTTATTATTTTTACATTGCTGTTTAGCACTCTGGCTCCTTCCTCATTTCTGTTTGTTTATTTTTACGTAGACACAAATAACATTTGTTTGAAAGTTGTGTGAAATTGACATTCAACAATTGCACTTTGTTCCTGTTGAAATTGACATTTGTGAATCTTTGGTTAAGCATTGTGTGCCACCTTTCGTTGATATAAATACCACCCCCCCCCCACTAGCGCAACAGCCCTTTGGGGTCAAGTTACCACCCGGCTGCTGCTTCCTCTATAGGCGTCATGATTGGCGTGCAGATCTGGAGGGTGGGACGTGGTCAGAGCCCCGAACGCTCCCGGTCGTTTATGCGGCCTACGTGACCTGGGGATGCTACTTCTTTATCAAGTAGGTCCTCAATTGGCTTGTCAAAGACCTAATTTCTCCTTCCTGGGGAGAAATAAGACCCTGCTCATAATGCAGACGGGCACTGTACGTATTTTTCCCGATATTTACCACAAGGATAACAGTGAACAAAGGTGAACTTGACCAAAAACTTGCGCACATCATTGCATTTTCCTAAGACTGCTTCTTCCAGCCTTGATTCCCTGCAAGTAGTTTGTGTCTTGCTCTGGTACTTCCGTAGTTGCAACAAATTAGTAACCACAGCTGACATCGCTGATTCATTTGTTAAACAACCTTGATGCGTTTATGCATGGTGTGTGAAAGTAGTAATTGTACTAACTATTTAAATATACATGCCACTTAAATACACTTCATACCCAGTAAATTACATACATTTAATCTCAAAATTCGACACACTCATTGTTACATTCTCGGCTATTTGGGTTAGAGATTATACTGTTTTAGGATCTTTCTTCACCCAAGGACGACTATTTAGTATGCATCAAGGTTGGAGAGGTTTAAACCAATGAAAAGAGACTTTTACTGTATTGAAGAAAATGGACGTGTAAGTAATATTAGCTTGTAAAATTATAAGAAAGAGTCATATCCATTCCATAAGGAGTGGATATCTGATATTAACAAGGACGACTTTTATTTCAAATGATTTCAGCCCATTGACTGCCACATATACTCTGGTACCTCTCAGTAGTTCAAAAACCATCACAGTGTCTCCAAGAATAGAATAGAGCAAAGCAATTTATTTGCATAAGAGACACTGTACTCTGTACAAGATGTGCTCAGAAGCTAGTTGCGATAAACTGTATCTTGTAATTGTAGTTGTTGAAGAACGTTGCGAATACTGAATTTTTGCAGCTGTTATTTTCATCCTCTTCCATTGAGAAATAGTTTTGCATATAGCGAAACATTTACGTCAACATAATGCGTGCGTCATCTTTGACGCCATCCTAACCTCATTCTTCTATGAATATACCACCAACTGCTCTCATCAGATCTTCTCCTAGGGTATGCGTAGTTAGATTCAGGATAACAACACCATTTAGGTTGAGTGATAAATTTATGGAGGCGAATAATCATCTATTTGAAGCCCACCTGTATTTGTTTCAAAATAAGGAAATGGAAGAAAGGTTTCATAGTAGAACCGAATGTAGCTATGTTTGAAATTTGTGAAAATAACAAGCAGTGAGTATTTTGGAGTCTGAAAAAAGTCACGAAGCACAGAGGTGGGGAATTAGGTGCGCGTCCCATGGCCATGGCCTTCTATGACTTCATCGGTCCATGCCGTTTACCAAGGCGCACATAATAGGTAGCATTAGCCACTCATTATAAACCTGTTGCTGAGATCAGGGAATTTAAGGGGATTTATTTTCTTTGATTACATCAGAGTGCTGACCGCGACCTCTTAACCTTGCCGGATTGCAAGCTGTCTCCTGTTCAATCGGGATACAGCTATTTAACCCTTACACCTCTGGTTTTCTTAATGCAATCAATCCATAATACTGCATTGCAACAGGAAAATATTTGATAAGCAAATGGATTTCCTCTTTTATGTAGATATATGCGGGATGCAATAATATGATATTAAATGAATGTAGACACTATGTTCGGATTTGACTCTATGTGAGAACGGTGAAAGAACGCGTCTGTGCTGAAAGACCTACTGACATTAATGACCTTAAAGAACGTGTAAAAACAGCACAAATATGTGAATAAGCTTTGTCTTGTATGGTGCAAGAGTTTGTACATGAATTGAGAGCTTCATTTGGACTTGTTCAAATAGTGTGTTATTATGTTAAATAAAAGTCAATTCCTTCTTTTTTGGAATTCCTGTATTGTTATTTGACAAGAGAACACCATTTCTGAATAGACGTATTCTTCAAGCATCCATTTTGCCGAATGCTGGCAATATTATTTAAACTATTTGGCTGCCAGGTTTCGTAATATTAAAATCAATATTCTCCAACTAGAAATAGAAATCAGTATAAATGGTTTAAGGTTTCTCCGAGCTTGTAGTGCCCATCAGAGAGTTTTTGTGATAAATGCCGTGGCACAAAACGGCAAATGGATTGCGACCTCTTAGAGCGTTCTTGACCCTCTTCTAACACAGTAATCTTCATGTCTACAGCCAAGCCCTGCACAGTAAAAGGGATTGGATTTAATATCGCATGAAATCCTAAATAGATAATTTCCGGCATGCACATGGCAGTCTCACGCGATGTGTATATTTGCACAACACGGGAGGAAAGGTCCTCAAGTAATAACTGGTTACTACATTTAATAAATTAGCAATGCAATTATTTGGTTATGTTTTTGTTTTTTAATAGTATATACTTCATATGACACCATAGACAATGCACCGGTGGTACCTAATATTGAATGATATTTGGGCAGTAAACGTTCCAAGTCTAAGTTTAGGATACCTCCAAGCATTTGTCAGTTATTAGAACCGTTGAAAACCTGGGAAAGAACCTGGTTAGGAAGGATGGTTTTGGTGGTGTTTGAGCAGCTGACCTCAGGCTGAGTCCATGTCTAAAGGACTTCGGCTGCCCATATCCCTGTCTCACTTTAGTTCAATATATTAACGTACACATTTGTAGTGCCACTCTCAGCACTGCGGATTACCTTCTTAACCCCTAGAGCTTCAGTAAATATTCTCACATTTATTATTAATTGAATGGCGAGGCGCTGAGGTTTCTGGAGGCAGCCGTTTGTCAGTCAACAGAAGGTAAAGAGTTATTACCTGCCTGGAACGTCTGCTGCTTTCCATGCAACATTACTTGGGAATTTAAACACGTGTTTACCCTCTGAGTATTTAGTGCAAGTGTCCAATATTGAATGAAAGACCACCACTATGGAATAGTTTTGTAGTTGGTATGTTTTAAATATTTCTGATGCCCTCGCAGCTTTTGGCTTTCTCAGTTCTCATTTAATTCAATGGACCACTCGTGCAGCTGTTGCCTAAAATTGTGTTAAAATATTTATCTGAACTTTTATAAGATTGTGCGGTATAGTGTCTATTGTGTTTTAAGAATTCATAAACCTCCCTTTTCTAAACAAGTAGAGGAAAAGGTGCCATTATGGGACGGGGTTGGACAATGGGACATCTCATTTTTTTTTTTTTTTAACTTACCAATTGTCGCCATCTGGTTGTGACACTGCTCTCCAAACATGCAGGCAGTGTGACCAGTCAGTAAGCTGAGAACTGTGGTTTCGAGAGGACATTGTTGCTTTTTATGGAGTGTAAAATTTTAAAGAGGAAGATTTGTGGTGCTATTGCGTAAAATCCAGGTAGGGTGAAATGATTTATTTTGCACGTTTAGTTAGTCTATACATGTATCTTTAGATATGTAAAACACATACCTAGTTAGTTAATGTATAAGAGCGATATTGAAGGTTATGCGGTGTAAGAAATAGTCCGAAGAAAACCAAAAAAAAAAAAAAAAAAAAAAAAAAAAAAAAAAAAAAAAAAAAAAAAAAAAAAAGACTCGCATTCAGACAAGTCTATTGATTACCACCTGAATGCATTTTTTGTGATGGTGAATTCAGGAACTGAAGACCTGGAAAACTATGACTATTGCGGCAGATGGGCACACCTGAACTATTCTGGTCATTTGTGACTTTTGTGATTAAAATTGTTGGGCTCTTTAAAAATACTTGTTAATCAAAGCATTTTTAAATTTATTGGAAAGATGGAGAAAGCAACTTTGCCTTATTTGTTGGATGAGCAATATTTTTCTGAATTGAAACTCAATTTGTTGCGTTCCACTTCTTTACAAGTCAGGAAATACAAGCATGTATTACATTTTTTATGACTGATGGTACCTTTTAGCCTCTGTCGCATAATACCACCAAAATTTAGATTATTCAGAAGTGCTGCAATTTTTTTTTTCAAAATTGATTTTAATATAATATAGTTTGTGTTTTCTGCACTATGGAACATTAGGAGGAATTGTTTCTGGTAAGATCTCAGTTACAAGAATTGCCATGTATTTATGGACAAATAAAGAAGACTGTCACACAATACCATTTTTCTCTATATATTGCCAAATGGAAATTTTTTTTCACACAAACCATTTGTAGAACAGGTTAGAAAGGTAGCATTAGACTGAAAAATTCAATGCCATTAGCCGGAATTGGAACAACGAATCCTCCAGTTTCGGTCTGGTTGCTCCAAGCAACTGATCTATTGGTAACACGCAGGCACAACAGTAAATTCTACACGGAAACTGGAAGATCCATGGTTCAAATTCCGGCTCATGGCACTGAATTTATCAGTCTCATCCTGCATTTCCAATATATTGCCAACTATTAAAAGTAAAATTATTTAAATGTAAAAAGCTTATTTTACTTCCTTTATCATTTGCATGTAGATCATAATTTGTTATGGCAATCATCCAAACCCATAAAATCTCCCACAACTGTTGTAACGACCCCTCCCTCGCCCCACCCATGACCCTGACAACAGCTGTGTCCAATAAGGGAATGTTGAAATAAAAGGATTTCCCCTGCTACAAAGCGCACATATCCCAGATGCGTAAAGCAATTGAAGGTAACACTATGTTTAGAAAGAGATTTGCTTTACCTTATTGGTTGTTAAAACATATTAATAATATGAGCGAAGTGTGACCTTCACTTTTGACATTTTGACGGCTCGCTCAAGAGGATGTAGTTATTGTAATGCATAAATAATCTCATACACACACGCACACAAACATATTGATCTATAAGTTATTCTGTGTACAGCTGGTTACAAAAGTGTAACGATCTTCTTTGTGTGTGTGTTATGCTTTGAGATCTACAGTCCAGCTTTTATGATGAACTACAGTGACTGTTAAAGAATTTCAATTTTATGAATTCGTCCAAGTCATTTTAGTTCTGGCAACGTAGAACGAACGTTTGGCCACCGTGTCCATTTGCTACGCTGATATTATTGCTTAATGTATAAGGAGTCCAAAACTGTCAACTGTTTATTTCCTAACTTAGCTCTGTTCGAGCATTACTTTTTAAAGTGTCTATTTAATGTTTCAGCTCCTTAGTTACTTCCTCTTAGGATAATGAAATTAACAGATGTTTCAGCATCGAAGAGTCGAAAGGAAATCCATGGCTCACAGAGCGTGTGCCAGAGAGTTCCTAGCTAAACCACGAAGTCTCTACTGTTTCTGGAGGTAGCGAAAATTAGACCTGTTTGACCTTATCTGATTTAATGCTGTGTACATTTACGCAAGCCTACCGTATTTTTCTAATAATACTAGCATTAATTTATGTACAATTATAAATAATTTATGAAAGGGCAGTACACTAAGAAATAGCAACTTCAAAAAATATTCCTATTAGTTATACGACTAATTAAAATAATTACAGTCGGTAATTGCGTTCAGAGAGCTACAAACTTTGTCATCAGCTTTTTAAACTCGGACTTATCTTGAACTCTTAAATAAGTGGACACACTTTCAAATGATTCCCTCCAAATCTGTAGAAATTTGAATGTTAAGGTATTTCTGCCTTAGGTTTAAGTCTACACTAAATTTAAATTGTTAATTTCAGCAGTTTCAACCAATTTAACTTATTTTTTATGGATTTCTTCAACGTAATTAAAAAGGAATATGAGTTGTCTATGGCCTTTGTATCTAATTCTGAAGGAAAATAATGTTCTCTGAGGTATCTTTAATATATACTTAAAACTTATCAAAAATGCAAGAAAATAAGATTACAAGAACATAAGTGTTTAAAATTTCACAGAGTATTTGTGCGTGCACGATCACTTAAACGTCGTACTTTGGGCACTTAAATGATCAGACATGCATCCAGGTTCTAAAATGTTAGAAGACTTCTTTTAGGTTTGTTTTCATACAATATTATTGTTTTCTCAAACTATTATCGAAAATTCAGTTTGGAGTACCCTTGAGGCAGTAGAGATGACTTTTCTGAGTCTCAAAACTTGGATTCGAAGTTTTATGTAATCTGAGGCACGTTCCATAGCTCTGGTACAGCATTCAAAAGAAGGGTTTATTTAACATCTTAGCCTTGCATGTATGTATATTTAGGTAGCAGAAGTATTACACCCAAAAATTTGATATTTCACCGCAAGGAAGCAAAAATGTTATTTTTGTAAAAAGATTTTGTATATCTGTAGGAAAAGAAAAAGAAAAGAAAAAACACACACTACCTTTCTTACTTAAAATAGCTGATTTTAAGTGTGCCAGAACAAAGTTTTGAAGTAAATTTTGCACTCCAAGCTACCATTTACTGCGGAAACTTTTCTGTAGTGTTAATTTCTCAAAAATAACAAACGATTTTGTTTAAAATAATAAACCTGAGAATATTTGCATGACTGGCTTGTCTTGGATTTCCTGTGAAAGCATCTTACAATTTTCGTATAATTGCTAGAAAACCATAAGAGATAGACAAAAACATACCGCTGGAAGTATGTAGAGATCATTAAAACATACAATTTTCATCTTCTTCTTAACGCTATCCGTTTTCGAAATATTTTTTGAGCATCATTATTTTTTGGGTATCATATATTTCAAATGTAAAGTACATTTTATGAAAGACGTTTCAAGCTTTCCAATTTTTCTAGTTTGTTCTCCTTCGCCCGCGGTTGTTGGTGAATTTATTTCTTCATGCTTCTAATAAACATTGGATTTTTTTCTTATGCTGCTTATAACTTAAGTACTTATGTGTTTACACTGGTCGACAAAATTCATCTTTGGGAAATTTTCGAGCACAAAATGGGTTAACCTTATGTATTTTGACCTGCTGAACATGAATCTGGCATTGTTTTTCCACAGCACCTACAATTGTGTAAATGGTACTAGTCACTATCTAATTCTATTCGGTTTTTGTTATGCTTAGACAGTATGATTTGGTGTGTAAATGTTAATATATCAACACAAAGACCATGCAATATGCTTTCATGCATACCTAAATTATTTATGGACATTTGCTGCGCCTCTTATGTGTGCCACTAATATCCTGCGATAGCGTCTAACAGTAATCAGCCATGATACTTGTTGCACATTGCCCCTGATAGTGATGCTGCAATGAAATCTTTCCTTGTCTTCATCTGAGACTTATCCAAGACTATCAGCAGGAAATGTGTTCAACTGTGAGTGAAGAATTTGCAGTTTTAACATGTCAGAACCGAGAGTGACTTTTCTGATCACGGTTATGCTATTTACAAAGAAAAGAGCAATGCTTTATAGACCCAGATTGTAATCCTGTAAATATCCCAATTACTTTGAAATCAGCGCAGATTTGCCACTTGTGGATGTTATATTGAATTTTATTCAACAAAAGTCCCATACTGCTGTATATTTCCTTCATGTTATTGGCATAAGCTATAGAAACAGGAGGATATACATTGCTGTTGTGAAAGAATACCACTTTGAGGCTAGTATTGGAATCATCAATGCATAGTTGCATTCCACTGGTATATGTTTTATTCCCATAGCATTAAATACACCATTCACGTGATTGCCATAACAGAGTGAGTCTTCCATGACAAAGAATGGTGCGAGGGCAGCCTGACGATGTCAAAACCAAGAAACCCTAGCCCTTTCTGTAGTAAATTCCACTGTTTCAGACGTGAACCCAAAAGTTCAGCTTGTGCCTTAGAACGATTCAGATCCCAAACAAGGCCATTAAAATCATTTTGTCATGGAGATATGGTGTCATTTCTTCGTAATCGAAATCAGAGCTTGCACCCTCTCTGGATTTCATCTTGGAATGAACATGTGTCTGGAGAAACGGGGACAGATAAGGAGGAAGTGTGAAGTAGGGTCGAATAGGATGCAGAGGATACTTGATCTTGCTTCTATTCTTGCGCTTTTTCCCTGCTATTTTAACCGTGCAATGATCTACATGATTGTTTGGTTCCCTCCATATCATTGCATTAGCAAAAAGCATTGCAAGTTTACGTTTTTTCTTCTCCGAACCATTAAGGCGAGACCAACAGTTCAAACTGACAATATGTGCTTCCCATTTTTGGGCTAACTTGCACCCGCAATAAAGATCATACAGTTTCGTAACTACGGGTGTCACAGGTCATTTGCATTATTTTATACTGTACTCTCCACACATGAAGCAAAAGTTTATTGGGTTATTCTTAAGAAATCGATATAATTACTTTTATAAATATTCTTATATGAGCACTTGGGGGATCAAAATACATAATAAACACCCATTTCCATTCTTGAAGGTTTTTCATTGTAGACCAGTATTCTATACAATGCAATTTCCAGCCAACTTGCCGTATATTCTAAGCAACTTTCTGTGTTCCTGTGGCTATAAACATGTTTTTGACATAAATACACAAGCACCACGTTAGTATCCCAGCATTACTAGTAGAAGAGCGCGTTTTTAAGGGGCCTAAGGCTTGTTGAAATTCTAGCCGTAATCCTTCTCAGAAAACGCTGGAGTTGTTGATGTCAAACCCATTCCTTACAGCCACAGCGTGAGAGGAACAATAGTTAATCTGTCTACGGTATTCTCGTGAGCTGCTATGCTCTACTATTCCCCCTCTCCCCTCCAAAAAGCAGAACACCCTACAGCACCGTGAATGACTCACCGACTTAAAGCACGCGTCTTGCCAGGTATAGAGCGAGCAATGTTTATTATCCTGGTGTTCAGAGAAAATGCCATAAAAAGTGTAGTTTAAAGTGAGTATAAACAACTCCTTAGCTGACATAGTCTGTAGGCGTTGTTCATGCCATAGAGCAGTTCCCGCCTTTATCTAAAGCTCACTTAAGCATTCATGATCGCCGCTAAATACGCAATTAACGTACATAAATTACAACAAAATGTAGTTGATCTACCCTATTAATGTTACTGCCTCGAAGAAAAGCCTTAATGGTAGTGTTGCCTTTTACGTATTATAAGATAAATTAATTTTTAAAAAATATAATTTTCATTTGTTTGGAAACATTGTTCAATGAGGGCTTCAGAGGACAAATGTTCACAGTAAGTAAGTGTCTACATAGTACCAAAAATACAACATCCTATAAGTTTTATGTTTCACACTACCACGACCACATAGAGACAAACATGGCAGTTGGCATACGTTTATTGCAGTGAAGACAAAGACAGTTGACTGGCGACACAGTAGTTTTGTATGTAACTGTACCGGTAACACGAGAGATTGCATTCTCATTTGAATTTTAACTAAACACTACGGTCTGGAAACAATAGTCGCATCACACTTAAAGTTTATTACTCCATCATGAAGGTCAATAGGGCTGTTAAGCACCAACTCCATATGTTGTTATTTTTTGCAAAACATTACTAAAGAATTGTTGTTCATTAGTATAATTATTATTGCAAGTATCATAAAACAGAATGGGCTCTCGAATTCAACGGCTGAAAATATCTTTACTATTCCGTTTCACAATGTTGTGCATGTAAACATTTAAATTGCTAAATTGCCGTGTGTGGAAATTTATATACGTGTTGAAGATTTTAGGATGCTATTCGAAAGGCGACAGGCAAGTTATAGAGAAAAAAACTCCTATCCAAAATCTGTGTGTGTGTGTGTGTGTGTGTGTGTGTGTGTGTGTGTGTGTGTGTGTGTGTGTGTGTGTGTGTGTGTGTGTGTGTGCGCGCGCGTGCGTGTGTACATCGCCGCATGCACATAAAGCGAAATGTTAAAAAGAAAATCCTCTCCCCGGGCAACCTTATGAATTTTTATCATTTATTTTTAAGAAATGATTTTAAATATTTTGGTTAAAATATTATAAGCTTCAGAATACTGAGATGAATAAATTGCATTAGTTTGACAGCTCGATTGTGGGATCATTGAGGAGATGTGAATGCACACCCATCTCACACTTCTAGGTACTACAGCGTCCAAACCGTGCATTTCCGGACAGGGGTTCCTATTTGAAAACCGGTCAGTTTGGTGTCCCACACAACATACTAAGTATTGTTTTTTTTTTTTTTTTTTTTTGTTTTTTTTTTGACAACCACAGATAATGTCCAATAAAGCCATTCCTTACGAATATTTAGCGTGATTAAGAAAAGGTGGAAAAAACATTTTATATGAATAATGATCAATTTATTTTTATACTTATATTATAGTACAGTGCGTGGAAAAATTCTGATGATTATTATACTTAAGATTTTGGAATGTTATAGCTTTCCTGTGACTGCAATCCTATGTAATACGTGTCCCTAAGTACTTATTTAGTTCCTCAAGAACTAAAGTGTTTGAAAAGCCTTCCAAATGTTTTGAACGTTGCTCTCTGCAACGTATATGTTAATAATTATTCACACAAACATATATTTCCACATTTCTTCTTAATCACGGCAGCTGTTCATAAGAATGGTTTTGATGATAATTATCTTGCAGATATATATGAGCAACGTGTTGAAAGATCTGTAAGTCAGCAGCTAAAGGAACTAAAAGCAGCCTAATGTATACTTGGCTTGATATTGGCTAGGAGCCATATGTAACAAAATGACGAACACTTCATTTAGGACCAAGAAATTATAACCAAATGAAGGTGTAATACAACACAATTGAAGAAAAGGAAATGTTTTTGATTGTTCCAGGAGCCTTTTCCAGGGACCTCTCCTCTCTTCTGTTAACAGCAATTAATAGTTGGTACCTAATCTTTCTTGTGCTTTTGTTGTGTTCTTTTGTGTTGATACTAACGTCTAATTCCAGCATCCGATGCAGCAAGAAGCATCTTGCAAAACTTTCCTTGATAACATTAAAATATATACAAACATTTCCGGCTTGAAAAGTTGTAGTTTGTTAGATATGCTTGTACGGGAGGGATGGGAGAGACAGACTGACAGATACACAGACAGACAGACAGAGAGACAGACAGACAGACAGAGAGACAGACAGACAGAGAGACAGACAGACAGAGAGACAGACAGACAGAGAGACAGACAGACAGACAAATGTGTTGCAGTGAGGAAATTGACTCAGAATGTTTTCCTGCGTAGCACGGACTAACAAACTTGGATTGCAATTAATGTTATATTTCTAGAATATCAATAAATCCAAACTTAAGCTTTAGAAAAAGTAACTTTAGATCTTGTAAATGATTATAAAGCAGGGGACAATATTATTCGTAATATTACACTACAAGCTGTGTGGAAAATTAGATCGATCCACCAAGACTGGTTTAAGACATTGGGTACTGTGAAACACAAGGTTGGGCAGAATGGCGCACAATTGCAATAATGTAGCACTGCTGTCTATGTAGCGGCTGCGCGAGCTTATCTCGGCTGATAGGTATCAGGTGCACTTCCGGAACAACCAATTGTCCCAATATTGCGGCTGGCTGCCAACAGAAAAACTTTATTTTAGTGGCAGGAAGGAAACTTGGGTAGGCGAAGAAGCCATCCCAATGTGCAAGTAACACGAATGAAGATTGTAAATATTGTTAATTTACCTCAAGGGGTAATACAACCGTATCCAGATGGATGAGGGAGTTCAAAGAAGGGCAAGGTTATCATTATGAGAGGAGCAAAATAAAGTTGATCTGCTCCTGCTTTCCCCAGCACGCAGAGAATGTGATGCAGTTGCATGAATCTTTGACGATTCACATCTACACTTGTATAAGGAAATACATTTGGTTTACAGTACACAGAATACATTGTAGACCTGTGATATGTGATTTTTGATTACTGTGAAAAGGATTTATACGAAGGGGGATGAGAGGATCGGCAACTTTTAATCAAGCACCCTTCTCTATCAGTCATCCTGGCGACATACACTTGTTTACTCGGATGGCTGGACGCCGGCGTGCGTCTAGAAAACACTTTACAGCCACGAATCTCATCAAGCCTTCCTCTTTGATATGTTTCATCCCCTTTTTCACCATTCACGCATGTCTTTGTGCATTACCTGCTCACTGGTTTGTGTGATTTGGGTTGTGTTTGGATTGAGCTCGCTAAAACGACGCGATACTTTTATTACAATTCGAACCGGGTGGAATGGAGGAGGAGGGGGGGGGGGGCATCTGTTGTTTCATTGCTGATACATGGACTGTTTACTTTTGCAGTTCGATTCTTTCTCTCTCTTTCTTCCTTACTATAGTCTGTTTCGTAGTGCATACTCTGTAATTTCAGCGTGTCAGGAAAGATTACACTAGTGAAATGTACAAACAGGGATCTTTAACAAGGATGAACTTCAGAATTGTACGTATAGGGATATTTTTAGATGTGATGGCTATGAGTTGCGCAGTGGCTTGTGATCGAGTTATCTTTTGTATTTATAAGGCTATAGAGGTATCAGGTTAGTATCTTTCCGACTTCCGTGCAGTAAACATCGCGGACGGTGCGTAATTAATCAATGTCCGCTCGCATTATCAGCAGTCTCTTGTTTATTTCAAGTAGGAAACGGACACGATACCCCCCACCATCAAATTGCATGACGTCACTCGCGGAGTTCCTAGTAAGGTCTGAAAATACATTTTTGGGAGATAGTAGAATTTCACTGTCTTTTCAGCTGTGTTGACATTGCAGGTAAATGAATTATCCCGCATTCACATCTACCAACTTAACCTACCCTCTTATATTACGTACTTTTACCTGGGCCACTAGCATTTTCACACCCTTAAACTTAACAATATTTTGATTAATACTAATAAAAGCTACTTGCTGATTTTTTACGAGCTAAATTATTGTACTGTTATTTATACTTATTACATACTCATAATTTGAAAAAAATAAAGCCCTGGAATCAGCAGTCCAATTTTAATTGTAATGATGGAAAATATTATATTATGCAGACTCACTAAGTATTAGTACTCGTGCCGGGAGGTAAACCGAGTAGGCCGTGTTCAAATCAATAATTACCCATAGCAACAATGACGATTAACTTGAAAAGTATGTAGTCTGTGAAATTGAAGAACATTGGAAAATATGCTCTATTTCTCTAGACCTGAAAAATCTGAACAGAGATACCAAAGATGCTATAGTTAATATATGCTAGTTAAATTCAACCATGAACACACCATGGAAAGACGTATGTTACGTTTCAAGGTTGGTATTTCACATGTCATTCATATGCCACATTAAATTACTAATTATCTCCCAAAAATTGTATGCAACACATGCGTGTTAAGTGTTTACACTAATCCTCGGAAATTGAGAAATCTCGACTGTCTTTTCAAACTTTTCCTAGGTCCAGTAAAAATCGCTTAGCATTCTTGCATCGCAATAAACTATAGTACACAACATTAAAACAAATGATCTAGCTTAGAGATGAACGGGATTTATGATGGTAATAAACAGATTCATAAGATTGCAACAGCATGGGCTTTGAAGTCCGCGTCATTCCGAAGTAATCTTGTATAATTTTGTATAACGGGTAAACGTTAAACAATAGACGAAATTCCGCTGTACAAAAAAAATTATTTCATTTAATTATTTCCTGTAATCTGTCGTCATGAGATCATCATATTAGAATCATCAGTCATTTCCGAGATATCTGTTAATAATTACATTTATAGCTTCCATAAGGGTAGTTTTATACTTTCTTTAGAGGATAGAGAAAGTCGTGTGAATGTTAACACATTTGATGTTTTATGGGTTGTTCATATGTATAATTCCGTAGTGTTGTCATAACAAGTGCTCAGTTCGCTTGGTCAGCATAAGAAATTATCAGCTGGAAAATGCAGTAAGTAAAGTTCATTGTTGGCTCGATATTACAAGGCAACTGCGTTGTTTCGCAGAATGAATTGGCAATTTCGCAAAAGCCAGCCGGTCGCATGTCTGCAGTTAATTCACCTATTGCATGCCAGCAGAAAGCCTTATAATAGCATGGCAGAAATATAACTGGCTCACGATCAAAATTCTTACATCTAGAATTTTTGTACTTGCAGTTAATAGCGTGATCAGGGCTTACATTTTGTAAGACCTCGCAGGTATGGAGTGAAATTGTCTGCCCTGCTTATGCCTTATACCAATGTTCTATGAAACTAAAACCGCCTTATGGTTTAGGCCAATAAGACAGCTAATAACATTACACTTAGGAAGGACAGAAACTCACCACTTTTACTTTACGATAAATATCTAAAGCTTGCAAAGTTTAGGAGATAAACAAAATCAGTAACTAAAGATGAAGCGCAAAATCAAGAAAATTGCTTGTGTGTCAAAAGAGACGCCATAGCCGATAAATCTTTTCAGTTAAACTGTAATAGTAGCTTGTACTTTCAAACCGGTTCTAACAAAACATTTTTAAATGAACAGTACAGAGCAAACTACGTTAAATCTATAAATATTGTCACCAAGTGAAATTTCAATATAAATAATTAACCTAGCTTACTTCAAGCTTGAAAATCTTGAGAATGAAGAATGGTCTAGTACACGATGAATTATATATTACAAAGGCATATGGAAGTTAAATTATTTTTAAAAGTTAATAGAATAACGCAGGGAAAGCTTGTCAACGAGAGCTGCGCGAAACTTCGGTACTGCTCGGATAACTTCAGGTTACCTCGCACGATTGAAGACCACATGCCACTTCCACTCTCCGCATTTTAACTGCTCCTCTCACTATCTACTGTCCCTCTGCTCATTCATTGAGATATGCACACCTCGAGATGTTGTTATATAATGGAGCCCATAATAGACATACTGGTGCCCTGCAACTGGCGTAATGGTAGGTTTTATTAAATAGTTTTCTGTGCATCCTGCAGATTGGCAAGCTTTTGTTGCGCCAGCTCTACCGATACTTATCTAGACGCAGAAGATAATGAAGTTGTTTTATACATACCGCGCTGCCATAACGTTAATTGGAACATGACTGAGCACCGTTTTCCTCAAACGCTTTCAAGACTATGCAAAATCAGGGACGCAGTTTTGCATGTTAGTACTGGGAAAACATTCAGCAGAGTTAGCAAGCTTATCGGCAAATATAAACGAGACGAAGTAATATCGATCAATCGAAGCAATGGTGGTCTGAGAGCCAAGACGAACGAGTATATACAAAGCGTAGGTACTTACCGTGATGGGTTTGAAGAACTTAGCAGGTGTTGGTGGATTGTGGTGCGGCGGGGAGGGGGGGGGGGCTTAAAGGAGGAGCAACAATCCTCCTCGAAGGCTGTTGTTCAGGTTGTAAGCTGATCTGTGTATTTTGCGATATTTTTATTTGTTTGGGGTTGTTATTTAAGTTTAAATGCAAACAGCCTTTGAAAGGATTGTTAGGAACTCAGCTTAACTACTAATGAAGCAAGTGCATAGCATAAGTGAAGAAGTTGATGTTGCTGTTGCTGATGATGATGATGAGATGATGATGATGATGATGAAGAAGAAGAAGGTATCTCTACTCGGAGTCTATGTTTACAAACAGAATGTTGAAAATATCGCCTTAAAAGGTGAACATTATTTTAAGTTGTTTATAATGTTTTAATGTGCATTCACTAATTTTTCTCTTCTTTTCTTCAACTACAGGGTTTAGGCTATTTGGCCTCTTCCGACTTCAGGGACAAAGTCCACACTCCATTTAGTAATTTGTCTCCCTACACTCTTGGTTGGTAGTTTAAGAGTAATGTCTATTTTCTTCCATTCAGATAATGTGAGAGTGCGATTTTTGTACATTTTCTTGTATTCTATCATTTAGTTTAAATACTTTTAGGTTCTTACGTATTTCTTCATGTCTTTAATGGTCCTGTAAATTGATACCAGCTACTCTGCTTAAAAACTTCATTTCGCTAGATTCTATTTTTCTTTCCTACTTAAGGACCAATTTTCACATGCATCACATCCCCGCCAATCTGGGTTCAATTCGGAAAGCCAAGCTCCGTCTGTCACAAGCCAAAGCCTAGTAGGAAGTAATAAAGGAGTAACACCTCTTACAAAAACCTGGGTTCAGTTGGTTCCGACTGATTGCACCCAACGAGGAGCCCTTGATAGGGTTACGGTATAGACTACAACGGCCATTAAGGTATAAACCAGGCGTTTATTAATGGCTTAAAGAGCGGAAGCAGCAACCCTCTCTGTGGGGTTTATATACAGAGAAGCTGGGTTATAAGCTCTAAGAAGAGAGCCCCTTCATTAACCTTACCTTGCGCAGCGCTCGTAACGCGCCCAGGGGAAATTTGACTTACTGGCAATCTTCAGAGGACAAACCGGACTGATACACTCAAGACGACGAATGGTTTAAATATTCAGTAGTTAGAAACGAATGTAAATAAC
This sequence comes from Tenodera sinensis, assembly GCA_030765045.1. Lineage (NCBI taxonomy): Eukaryota > Metazoa > Arthropoda > Insecta > Mantodea > Mantidae > Tenodera > Tenodera sinensis. Next base: position 161,697,209 of record CM060967.1, on the reverse strand, counting down.
ATTTAAATTTTCCTCTTTAAAGCCCATGGGCACATGATTTACATAACTTTGCCTTTTAAAATAAACAATCAAGTTTTGTGGTTCTGCTGACAAGCGCCAAAATCGCCTGCTTTACCTTCTGTGGTCTTTCTCAACAGATATGAGAGGATTGGTGCGAAATCCCAAAGAGCCATTCGAAACCCCTCTCACTGAGAATAAACAACTCTGGAGGCTAGCTCGCAATGTGGCAGGCGTTATTTCCATCCTACATATCCCTCCGATAAATTAGAAAAACATTTTTTTCATTATGTCAAAAACAAAATAAACCATTGAAAAATCCCCGCTCAGAGGATTACTGGAGAATGGGGTAGAAAAGCAATCAGATAAAATGTTTGGAAATTCTCCTGCTTTTAAAATAACTTCAGACGTATAAAGAGTGTTGTCTCTGTCGTTCTTATAGCCAGGGACTGTAATCGCCACCAAAGGTAAACACTTTTTGGTTTAGGAATTTTCTCATCATCTCTAGTATCCACTTACGGTAAGTGAAATATCTGCGCGATTCCATTACTTGTCGTAGTACTGGATGGTTCATAGTTTCCCTCTTGAGACACGTGCAACATATTGTCGTAAAACCTCAAACGATTTGCTCGTTTGATTTAACAGATTCAAAGGCTTCAATCGTTGACGCGCTTTCTCTCAGTGCCTCATAATCATGTTGATTTAACATCACTGATAGTTTTATTCTAGAGTGCGTTAATGAAAGCATATCATAACTCTAGTTTATGAGTGTTTAAATGTTAATAATTCGGGGAAAAATACATATAATAATCAATGGCGGCTCGCAGTCAAAATTTTAGGGTAGGCAAAGTTTAACAGCAACAACAAAAACAACAATAATAGTAATACTAATAATACAGTAGAACCCCGTTTATCCGAAATAAAGGGGGCGAAGTCATTGCGGATAACGTAAACAATATATGTTTGGTTGTTTAATAAGTGCAGAGTGAATGAGTGTGACTTACGGACGAATTACGACCAAAACTAAAATGAATGAAGAAATTGAAAAATTGTCTGACTGCAGCTTTGTGTTAAATAGCTAAAACACTCCTCTTTTCATTGTCAGTGCGCCGCGAAAGCGGACTTTGTAATAGTTCACTAATTAAGTCGGTCATACTGGTATTACAACACACTGGTATTACACAGAGTGATAACGAGACGATTCGGATCTCTGAGATCTTCGTTCATGGAATATGGCTGTTCGGAAAAAGTCACATGAATTCGGATTTGAGCCTGCAAATGTTCTGACTGCTGGCAGACGCGTCTACGCATGCTCGAAGTGCGTATACAGACGGAATATTTCCTTATCCATGTTCAAGGGCCTTGTACTGAGGAAAGGGGGCCGAGCCGGCAGAGGTTAAGCTAACTGGCTCTTCACTACCCAGGTTCCATGCGTATCATTTCTGCCGCGTGTTTCAAACAAGCAGCTCAGTTTTGATGAATTGGAATTGAGATTCAAGGATTTGACCATGCGCTGGTCATTATAACCGAGAAAACTTTTCTTGAACTGCAATTTAAGGAAAATGACGGTTCAAATGATTAAATGCAGAAACATAGCTAAACATCATTTCTTGATGTATTACGGTAGGGTAGGCAATGCCTACCCTACCTACCCTGAGGAGCCGCGCCTGATAATAATTATTATTTTTAGACCTGAAATACAAAGAATAAAAAATTACATATTAATAAACTAATCTTCGTTATTATAAATATTATCACTGATGAGAGTTGCTTACTGAGAAGAGGAAAATTGTATAGCCGCTTCCACTATGCAGATTTACAGTTTGAGACCGAGCAGGATGGTTCAGGAGGTAACGTCTGTGTCCCGCATTCGGGAGGGTCACGGGTTTGATCCTTGTGACTGACCTTCCTCACCCATGCGTTTTGTTGTTGTTGTCTTTTTTTTTTTTTTTTCCTCGGAGGTTTCTCAGGCCACCAGTCGAATACTAGGAAGAATGTCCATGGCCTTTAAATTTCCTGTCCTACATTCCATACATTAATCATTTTATTTCACCCTTCGTCCAGTTAGTTTCTTTCAGGGTTGGAAGCGTCGGCGAGCATCGGCAGCAGCACAGCAGGGGGAACAAACGTGCTCTGGAAATCTCATACCCCAAATTGGACGGCGATCCTACTGGTTGCCGGGCCTCCCATGGGATGGTCCAAGCCCAAGGGGGTGCCAGTTTCCGAGCCCCACACCTCCCCTGTGAGTGTGAATCTGAAAGGTTGGGAGAAACCTTCTCGAAACCATTTATAATATTTTCAGAAATTCTTAGTAACTGGTGAAAGCCGAATTGAAAGGATGGTGTAATATTATTGCTGTAAATATATGCTGTTAAACGTGCGTAGATTATTTTTCTATAATTTTGATAGAGTAGACAATAGACTGATTGGACGATAACTCGATGGTAAATGTTTAGGCTTTTGCGCTTTATGAAAAATAATTATTTTAATTATTTCCGCAAGTTTCCATGATTGAAGGAAATAGCCAATTCTTAACTAGGCATTAAAGATTTCCGTTAAATAAACCAGACCTTTCTTTGTAAGTTTCTTGGAAACAATGTTTGGTATGAGTTCACGTCCAGGGGATTGCTTATTAGGAAAATTCCTGGTCAAACAAGATAATTCCTTGGGTGACATGATTGTGTGATGCTTAGTTGGTACTTTTGGCTTATGTGTATGTTCGTAGATTTCATGTTCAATGTCACAGATAGTTTTATTATTCCTATTGTTAATTGTAAATATATTTTCGTAATAGGAAGCAGGGAGGTTGCATTTAGACTGAGAATTTGTAAATATCTTATTGTCAACGTGCAGTGAAGGTACTGATGTCGGTTCTCGTGAAATACTTTTGGTTTCACACCAAAGTGAGCTGTCACTAGAAGGTAATGAGAATAAGTAAGTTTGATAAGAATTAAAGCGATGTTGTTCTAATTCTTGCCTTACTGTATGAATTAAGGCTATTGAGCTTTTTTTTTTTTTTTTTTTTTTCATTGTCAAGGCTGTCTTTCTAGTTGCCACTGTCTTGGAATGCGATGATTTTCTTTTATTAAAGACGGCGACTATTTGGATTAGTTGTACGATATCTCCGTGATATGTGCTTGCAATGAAAATCGCCCAGAAGTGTTGAACCAGCGTTGGGAAAAGCCATTTTAAGGTTTATAAGCACAGATTAATGCGAAATCATTGTTGTCACAGAATTTAACTTTATTGCCAGTAGTTTCTCTTCTTTCATACTCGGAAGAAGTATCTAGTAGTGTGAAATATTACGTTTAATTATAATGGGTACTCCTCCTGAAACAGTGAGAGCAATTCTATCGTTTCGGTAAATTTTATATCCAGGGATAGTGAAGGTTTCATTCTGTTATAAATATGTTGCAGTGTCACATACTATATCAGTGTTGTGAACTGATACAAAGACAATAAGAGACGAAGGCCGTTATCATTCCAATTTAATAAAGTTAGTTGATAGAATGAAGTATAATTACATGCTACCATTTTGAAATGTTGAGAGAAGCGAGATAAGAAATTCTTGAATTTTTGGCAGACGAGCATTAAGAAATGACACAACATTAGGTAAAAACTGTTGTAACAAATTGGTAAGGAAGGAGGTGGTTGAAGATGACTCACCTGATTGTTGGTTTTGCTTGGAATTGTTCAGAGCTTTGACGTAATTGTGTTGCTGTGAACGTGGTTGTTGTCCTTCAGTTGGTGAGTGTTTCGGCATGTTAGTTTGAGCCTTCTTCTGTGGTGAAGCTGGTCGTTGAGGAAGTGAAGGAAACTGCATGATTGAGGTTCTGTGTCTGCTTTCGGTAAAGATCATGTGATTGAAATGAACGTTCTTTTATACGTAAGTAGTGTGAGCATCTTCTTTAGCTGGCTGGGTGTTGTTCATGATAGTTTACACATTTCGGGGGAGTGGTCTTGGGAATCCTAAACTCATAGAAAAGGCATCTGACACACCTCGGCTCGAGTTTACAGTAGTTTTTTGTATGCTCATTATCCTGGCAACGAGTGCATTGTGGGATTTTAGTAGATTTTCTTCTGGGTTCTACCTTTATCAACTGTATAGTAGACGGGTAAGATACAGGATGGATTTTCCTTTATCGCCGTCATTAAGTTCAACTGCAGAGAGCGGAGTGGATTGCTTGGTTTTGCTTAGTAACATTGTTACTTTGCGAACAGGGTAGCTTAGTTCGTGTAATGCCTCTGAAATATCTTCATCACCGAGGGAATGGGGTAAGTTGCATATGATGACAAAATAGGTTTTGTCTTGAGGGTTCCTATATGTAAAATATTTTTGATTGATGGAGTCAGAATATGTCCTGAGAACTCGAAAATTGTCTGTTGTAGAAGTAAAAACTTTTATAGTTTTGCCCAGTATTAAACTTTGATTTCAAGTGACCGCGTATGCTATGGATAAGCAGTTGATAATTCTCAATTCCGTATGGACAGATCGCTGGTATTTTATATTTGGCAGGTTCAGAATAATCAACTGACTCGTTATCATCTGCACTATGTGTGGATATATCACACCTATTCGCGTAGGAATAGCAGAAATGTATGTATTTGTTGCATTGTTATCCAAGCGACTTGTTGAGGGCGCTGAAAATGCACAGAATATTGTTTGCGATTTACGTACTCAAAGGTTTGCTAACCTGAGATATTGATAATTTAGAATGCTTGGCAGTCTTCTATTTTTAAGTTTGACTGTCAGCTGCTTTTCGCACTTTCGAACGTTTCTCAGTTTTGTTGCTGGCATTACTAAAATATTCATTCATGCTGGAATTTTTAGAATTAACAAAAAGTACGTTACCTACATCTTCATCTTGCTCCATTGGGGCAAATACCATTTAGACGCTCGTGAATGCCTGCACATGCGCTGCTAACATGAGCGTCCATACCAGAAGCCAAGGTTCCACGGCAGTCGCACATTTCAACTCACAGCCAGGTAAATACACTAAATTAATGCTTTACAACACTTATGATGACTTGGCAAATCTGCGCGCATCTTTTAATAAAGAAACCAACACTCACCGAGGCAAGTAAACTGATCAATTGCTTTAAAATCCGTAGCTTGTAACGAAGATAGCTTGAATCCAATCGTGGCCACCTTTGTTTAACTCATAGTTCTGATTTCATTATTAGGATCAGCAAGACTAATGTTTCCACATTCTTGCTACACAGTCATTAAACTAGTTTTGGGAATTATATTGACCTCTGACCTTTAGACCTTAGATTCATTTCTCGATAATGTATTTCCTTCAGCGTATTCATGACTTAATCAGAATCCATCCTGTAAACAAATGCGACACGCGTGTCTCTTTGTTAGGGCTTGGCCACGACATCGGGGTTATCCTGACCCCGCCTAAAGGTGGGGACTCAAGTGTGATGTACGAGATGAATCAAAGTCTGCTCACTGTTCTCTTCGGGTTCTTTGGCCCTAAAGCAGCATTTGCTTTGTCGAGCTGTATTATAACCTCCTTAAACAGGTTTAAAGCAATCGAGAAAACGGCTCTTACAGAAATGCAAAACTAAACGAGCTTTTCCAAATATTTCAGTGGACTTCGGAATCGGTAGCAAAGAGTGAAACAATTTCAAATTTGTCAGTATTGCTAAAGTGCTACTGTGTTCCCAATGAGAGAAGTATACTATTCCCTGGGCTGCTTAGGGTTGAAGTTGCGCAGTGTTTAATGGTCGAATAAGACCTAGGGGTATCAGTTTAGTATCATAAACAATTACAATACCAAACTGTTCTCGGGAACCCACAGCGGTCTCCCCTAATGGTTAAAGCTAACTCACAAAGACTATAAGTATCAAATGCCCGCTAACTGTACAACAAATATAGGTAAATAAAATTGTTACCCTTGCAAGCCGGGTCCACTGTACCGGCAACAGAACAGAATAGCATGAAATAAATAACCTTAAAACCTTAGTATCTCTCCGATTTCCGTGTAGCAAATATGGCGGCACTGTGCTTGATTAAGTACAGAGCTCGCTCGCATTATGAGCAGTCTTTTGTTTATTTCAAGTAGGAACACAAGTGCTATCCCCACCATCAATCTACAGGACGTCACTCGCGTAGATCCAAGCAAGGTCATTCGCCACGTTTAAAAAATCTACTGTAAACACAGGTATATATTACTCGCTTATAACATGCGATGCACACAGAGGTGCACAATTTTTTGGTGAGAGGGTAAAACCTAGTGAGCAAGTCATACAGTAACAATTGAACTGTGTGGAACTGTAGTTATTAAAATCACTTTTTATTAATTGCATACTATTAAATGGTAAATTCCATATTTATTAAAGGAGATGAAACAATAATTTTAGCGTTGGGATTATTCAGCTAGGGGAAAAGTATCCCTTTGCAATTGTAATGACGGTTTTACATTACCCCGACATAACTGTATCAGTTTTCGCGCTAAGCTCTTGAATTCAGCTTGCAGTGATTGCTTTGTACTGTCACTGTTTACTGGTTATTTTTTATTATATTACTTGTGTGCTTGTGAAAATGACCTATCATATGCACTTTGCACACATCGAGAAATTCGTGATGAGTTTAGTGTTTGGTCAATTCTAAATCCCAAATAAGCCGTAAATGCATCTCAAGTGTAGTGCACCTTTACCAATATCAGCTATAGCATAAGTGAAGGCTTTCTCAGTCGTGGATTTATAGTTCAACTCGACACAGTTCTGTCAGCCAAGACTTCGGGTTCTTTGATAAATGTTTGCTTCACTAAAACTATATATTTAGTTAGAGCATTAGTTAAAAGTAAGCAATAAGGGGTAGTAAGATATTTACTTTAATTCAGATATGGTTTGTCTCAACTATCTTCCATTTTCCTATGATTCTGAATGCATATACACATAAATTATGTTATGACATTATAAAAACAGTTATTGCAGCTAATCAATGTTATGATAATCAGCAATATTTTCATATCTTGCAACATACTGATACTTAAAGGACGTGTTCTCCACACTCACGATACAAAATATGAAAGATGAGAAAATATGTATGTAAACATCATGGAAAATCATGCATTAAAGAAACAATGTTAATAAGAGATTTAAAAGAATATATATCACAAATGAACTGGTGCCTGGAATACAAATGGTGAATTTGGAGTTTCTTTTGGTGATTCGCAGTTTTGCTTTCTCTACTACCTACGTGCTTAGAATCAGTAGAGGAAGCATTGCATTGCCCCCAAAAAGTGTGTGTGTGTGTGTGTGTGTGTGTGTGTGTGTGTGTGTGTGTGTGTGTGTGTGTGTGTGTGTGTTCCTGTATGTAGAGGAGTCTTCATTTCTATTGAATTGAATGTTCCAATATTTATACTTTGCTAAGATGCAAAGTTCGTATTGGATTTACTTGGCTCCTGATCATGCAAAGAAAAGAGAATTTCAAGGGCATCACATAGCATCTTAAAAGAGTCGCTTAACGCCATCGTATTCCCATATTGCCATTGTTTCTGCGTATCTGCAAGGAAATATGCAATAAAAATATGTCAACAAATGTATATCTCGATCAACGAATGGAGAAATGGGTAGAGAAAGTCATTAATACATCATAATCTTTTTTATTGGTTCTTAGAGTTGAAACCGAAATTATGTCAATATATATTTGATAATAGAAAGAAACAAAAGGAGATTCTAGTCAATAGTTAAGGGGACGACGTAATAAAGCTGAACATGTTAAAGTCTCAAGAATGGAAGCCTAGGCAGATTTAAATGAGTGATAAGGTTACAATTGTTGTTTGTACTAAGCCAAAGTGATTCCGCGGGCTGATTCCTATCTTACCATGACGTGCTCTAAAGTTAGCCAATGGAAATCGCTTCCTTCGTGTTGCTCGCGCAAAAACAAATGCAACGCAACACATTCGTCTTGAATAGAGTCGAGATAACGCACGTGCAACTTGGGAGTTGTACGTAAGCTAGCACGTATACATAATTCGGCGATTGCTAAAGAGTGAAAAGTTAAAGTGTTATAACGTTGTAGTAGAAGTTACAAAATTACATTCTATTTAAATATCGTCGGCAGTTCTCTACAAATCTGGAAATTTACAAATAAAGTGATATGTCGGTTAATTCTTCGTTTGGTTCCATTTCTACCATAACTCACGCACACCCTGTAGATTAGGACCTCTTGCTAGAGCTATTCCGGACACCAAACAGGAGATCTTATAGGTCTTAAAGGCGACGTCTTCGAAGTGGTGCTCAACTGCACGAGGCGCCATTGCTCCTTGAGGAAAAGTATTACATACTAATTGAAGAAAGCCAAGGATGTGAATGAGAAATTATTGTCAAACACCAACGAGATTAAGCATTCTTGACAGCAATGGGACGCAAATTATTAGATCAGCACAAATATCTTGAGTATTCAGTTGAAAAAAGTGCAGAAGTAATGAATCTCTTAATAATTTAGATTACATAACTTATAAATTTAAAATCCGAAGATCAGCAAATAAATATTATTTTTCTTTTGTTTCAGGTGAGTCGTCAGAATTTGTAAAGGTATTAATAAACACCCCGAGCCGATGCGTTTTGAGCAACAAAGGTAAGGGCTTCAATTATCATTATTGTTTTACATAGGTAGATACCGTCTGTCTGTCCTCGCACTGAAGGAGTGGAGTGGGGAATAGCCGCGCATGACTTCAGTGTCTCAAAAGAGGCAAGGTAAGCATATCGCTGCACTAGATAGTCTAATGTTGAAAACAATCCATTTGGTGTAATTCTTTTCAGTACAAATGTTTAGTTTCTATAAAGATACAATCTAGAGTTTACTTTCTCTACTGGTAAGTAGGGGAAGTATTGTATTCCACCCAAAAATTACGATGTCGAAATTTCACCGGAAATATATGTTTTGAGATCCCCTGAATCCAAAAAAAGCACTTTTAGAAAAAGGTCCGTCTGTGTGTGTGTGTGTGTGTGTGTGTGTGTGTGTGTGTGTGTGTGTGTGTGTGTGTGTGTGTGTGTGTGTGTGTGTGTGTGTGTGTGTCTGTGTCTGTGTCTGTGGACAGCATAACTCAAAAACGAAAAGTCGGTTAAAAAGAAAAGTTGGTATTTAAGCTTAATGTCTTTCAAGGATGCGACACGAAGATTTTGCCCCACCCTAAACTACCCTTCACGTGGAAAATGTTCCCAAAATGAAATATATATTTTGAATTTTCTGGTTATAGCCTGTATAGTCCTGTTTACACTGGATAACTTTTGTATAAGTCGTAAACCGTAGACGATAGACAAAATCTTAAAAAAAAATCTTAACACATAAAAAATGTAGATCTTGCTAAAACACACAATTTATGTCTGAATACATACATTTTTTGTAGAGTGAACCATTTCGGAGATATTCCTTGTTATTTGTGTCAGTTTCGGAAAACTTAAAACTTTCGTGCATTGCAACATCGCTGTTCATTTTTATATGTTAAGTGTGCAAAGAGAGCGGAATCTCAAAGCTTTAAAATATTTGACTATCGCACAAAACCTAGTGTATTGTAATATTCCCCCTTGTACCTACAAGGAAATAAGCAATAAGATAATTTGTACAAATGTTTACCTCAACTAACACGAAGATGTAGGAATGAGAGTTTGTAAGAATGGTTAGTACACGTGTGGAGAAAGTCATGTGAGTGCAACACAGATTATTTTGTAACGACTCGTTCACTGGTTACCCATCAGTAGTTGCAATTATTAATTGCTTGAGTAGTGTATATGCACTTCAGTACAAGACCACTGCTGTTTAATTGGTTGTGCAATAACGAGAAACTCCTCCTCGCTTGACATTTCTGCAATCGCTTGACACGCCCCCATTTTATTAATTGTACCATTACTACACTATAGTGAATATATACCAATGCCAGCAATAGTCGCTAACCTTCGGAACACGTAGTCACGCACATTTACTTTCATATTTATTATAAGAAACGCTCACGATTTCAACAGTTCAGATAATCATTCATAATACCATTGCCTTCCGCACAGCAACCTTGTTAGCAAACAGATCTCTACCTGTAGCCAATCAATCGATCTCTTCTGACACCCGCCGCTGCTATGGTAACACGCCTGTTATAATAACTGTTTGCTTTTTTCATAACATAACCCCTCGTTAAATTCCTCATTTACTAAAGCTGTAAAATAGGCTTTTTGGTTGGTGAAGCAAGTTTGAAATCGTCTGCAGACACAAATATTCGTGTACAGCCTGTATATGAATGGAGCCAAACTCATTTTCTAACAATTTTAGCATTACAGTCCTGCCTCTACTCTTGTTTATGCCTCACATGAAAATATTCCAGATTAATTTCTTTTGGTTGTAATAAGTCCTCCAATATAGATTGACTAGTTGCCATGCACATTTAGTTGATTGCAATTTAATTAAATCTAAATGCTTTCAGTGATATTAGAAAATAATATAATAAAATCTGAATTGCTTCAATCTTTTAAAATTGTTAGTATGCTATAATTACAATTGTTTTGAAATTGTACTTAATATCCCTTTGACTTACTCTTCACGCCCTTGCCTCCTCAAAGCAAATGTCCCACACCTGAACATTTTTATAAAATGTTCGTTCCCAGAATATAAAAGTGTAATATTAAGAAGCATCACTGCATAATTTTACAAAAATCCTAAATTTTAGAGTAAAGTTTCAAAAATGCATGGTACATCTTGTCACACAATGACAAAGTCCAGTCCGGTTACTTTTCAAGTACACAGCTTTCTTCTTGTTAACACAGTCTAAAGTTTTTCGTGCTTTCACTACTTACAACTTTAACTTCTCGCAACCTTGCTCAGTCCTTTCAGTGTCTTTCACTTTCTCTGACTCTTATACACTCACCACGACGACGACGACGCAAACACTCGACGCCCATTAGAATCTTTTTTACCATGACCGACATATCTTTCACCATAACATACGTGCATTCACTGACACATTGATCGACTCATAACTCTGCCGGTGTCTGGCCGCTTTATATAGTGTATATCCTTACAGGGACCTTTATCGACTTTTACACACTCGCCGGTGATTTCGTGACCAGATCTTTCTCGAACATTCTTGAAAAGGCTCCTTTTATGTAGCCACTTCCATTATTATTCCCATCACAAGCACTTGCGCAAGGCAGCCTGACCTCGTACGGCACAGCAGCCTGGCCCCGACAGTCCTTTGTTTAGCGCCGAGTGCGGCGTTACAATATTTTTCCAAAATTGGTAGGCAAACCCACTATATTCTGCTTTTTCTAAATATCAAATTATGTATTATTATTGGAATTAAGTGTTATTTTTTACGAATCATTCAGAGCTTTCAAATATGTAATACTTTCATCAAGTTTAAGGGCATACAGAAGTAAACATTTGGTATTAGTCTTGAAAAATTAGTTGTTTGAACCAATTAGTTTTACCATTAATTTCATCAAACTCGAAAAGGTTATAACATTTTACAATTACCAATATTTGAAGCTCTGTTATTCAATATCTAAAATTGAAGTGCCCAATTATTTTGATGTAAGTAGAACCGCTACTAAAATGTCTAACCTATTTCAAATTGCATACTTAATGCGATATAATTAATATTTTAAATGTTGAAAGTGACCTTTTTATATAAAAGTTAAAACACGGATCATTGATCATCACAATTATCTTATTCATCATTATCACCATCATCATCATCATCATCATCATCATCATCATCATCATCATTTGTTTAAGTTGTTCGCTGTGCCACTTTTCCACTTTTTGCAGGTTTGAAATATGGACTAACTCGTCAGCATTAGCTAATTTCAGTCTGCAAATTTTGACAACCACGTTACTAAGAATTCTGTTATTGTGACGTTTATCAATTAACCCGCAATTTTCTCAGAAGGGTGTCTGCCCACGAAGAAAATATTGTACGCAGTATGAAACTATTGTTTTAAGAAGTCTGTTGTTTCTAAATTTGTACAAAAGGACAGTAGCTGCTTTTTCCGTCACATCATACAGTTTCTGTCAAAGTGTTGGTAGCAGAATGATTCAGCTTCATCTCTGAAGGCGGCTAGACTTGCTGAAAAGATTTGCAAATAAAAACGTATGTGTCTATTTATCAACCTCTGCCTGCACGAGTAATTACGAGACATTCGCTTTTGTGCTGAGTACCTGTGTAGTACTTTCCTTCAATTTCTATCCTCTTTTACTGTGTTTCAGCAGCGAATTCTCCTTTCAGATGATAGTATACGACTCTCTTCCTGCGCTATTCTTATTGTATATGCGAAGGGAGAAAATGAATCAGGGTAACTTACAAAAGAATGCTTGGCTGTGAATACCTCTTTCCTTGTCATAAGTCTCATTCTGGAGCAGGTGTAAGAAATGATTCGTTCCAATGAAAAAAATCAAAATGAACTCGTAGTGGCGAGCCACAGCCACTCAAGGAGCTTGTGGAACGGCAAGCACCGAAATGGTAGAGTCTACGTTTGTACGTACGATAAGAATATGTAGATAAATCTCTCAGAAAGTCGAAATTTCTGGTGAACAATGGGAAGTGGGAGAGGGAGGTAGGTATGCGTGGTGTGATTGCCTGCTGGACCCTGGCTCCTGTGACAGCCGAGACACATTCGGTTCTGATTCAGGATGACGCCATTATCATCTACCCACACAATTAGCTTTTGATTTATAGTTCGGACACGGTGATGCAATAGCTGCCGCTATATTTGACTTGTCCTTTCAAGAGAGTTAATTAATGTCAACCGTTATATGCTCCTTCATTGTTTATCATATTCACGACCTAGACACACACTTCTTCCAAGAGCACGGTGCGGATACTATCGGCGATATTTTCTGCATTAATGGTCCAACTGAAAGCAAAGCTTTATTATAAGGACAACGCACCCATTTGTTTTGGATTATATGCAATATGCTATATCTGGCACCAACAGGAATTTTCGCTCAAACTCAGACTTAGGTTCCGTATTTATCAAAGATCCCATGCTGCCTGATGAATGTGTCAAACGATAACACGAGTATTCGCAATACCCTACTTAACTTTCTGTGATCACTTGTAGAATGAACGATTTATAAATTTTATGCAGCCAATTAAACGTTTATATTATACGAGTGTAATTAAATAGCAAACAAAACATCAAATATGTATCTAAGATAGTCATTGTCACGAGAGGAGAGCTAGCTATTGAATTTGCCTTAATCGCTCCATATTCCCTTGTCGAGTGACGAAAGTTGTTTTGATACAATAACCGCAGTGGTGGCTTCGTTCCACCTGCGCCGTAGTAATGACTTCTAAGCTGTTCTTAACTATTTTCTTTATATTAGACTTATTTTGCATACAATAATTATTACAAACACCTACTGCGGTTATGCAAATTACATAATCTTCAAGTTTATAACCTTATCTTATACATGCTGCATTATGATTAACATACTAAATTTTACAATAAATAAATCAGTAAAGTTCCATGGCTATCAAACCTTAAAATATTTTAGAACTATTTGATCAACATCAATTCATTCGATCTAAGATATTGAGTTCCACTAAAACGCTAAGTTGCACTTGTACAAATTAAAAAAAGTTTAAATTCAAATTATGACATTGCACATACTTTAACAATTATTTAAGTCGTTATTCGGATATACCAATTGAAAATGATTTTGAAGATGCCGTGTAGTCTACCGGGAAAAAGTAAATCGGTTGGGGAATTTAATGTCATGCTGGGTGTTGCATGGTTACTCATTTGGTTACAGCAGCCGTATCGTTAGCCGAAGATCCATTGGTTTATATTCCCCCCAATGGCACCGAATTTTTCAGTCCGATTTTACCATCCAACTATGGATTACTTCTTCAACTTGAATCCAAGCATAAGTTATAGGATTACAAAACTTGGATAATTAACATCAATTTCGTATTTCCTTTCGTATTTGAGAGTTGTTTGTTTTTCAGCCGTTGCTTTTGTTTTGGCATTAATGGGATTCAACTGTGTGCCTTTTGGAATTTTGTTTTTTATTTTTAACTTGTCTGTTTGTTGCATTAACATTGGCACTTCATGATTACTCTTATACCTATATTCGTTTAGAAGAATGAGCAACTTCATTACGAGTAACATTGGATATCGTCTCTTTCTTGTCCCAGTGAATAAAGTGAGGTTTTACTTCGATAATTAATTTAGATAATTAGTTTAGATAATAATTCTGTTAGCTCTTATTACTAAAGAGTATTCAAATAGACTTAGAAGTTAATATACTGTGGTTTAAGTATGATCGCTTATATTTGGAAAATATCATACCAAGAATATTGAATATGAAATTAAATGAAACACTAAAATATCGTTAATGAAACAATGTTAAAATTGAACTGTGATTCCTTGCAGTTAGAATGAAGGACAAGGAAAAGAAGAAGAAACAACATGTTCAGAAGGAAATAGTCAATTTTATCAAGAAATTAATGCAATACTTAATAATTAATATTAAGGTATTTAAAATATAGATGTTTTTCAGTCTTATTTCAAAAATGTAGTACCTACTTAATGTTGCGTAAATATATGGCTAAAATATGAGCTGAACAAAGATATGAAGATATACCAGATATGGGTGTGCACAGAACTGTTAGATTTTGTTATGTTAGTAGACAGCTTAATGTAGTGCATATTACGAATTGCTAGAAAGAACCTATATCGGTATCACTACGTATAAATATATCTGAGATTCACACAGGTGTCAAGACTCCAGTTGAACGTATTGATGTAGAGAAGAAAATTCGCAAAGTACCTTACTCGAATGTGCAACAATCATAGAATAAATGCCACTATACCATTTTTATCAAGAGAAACGCAACATTTACACAAAGTTATCGGTCAAAATCCTTGAATCGCCAATGAGTTTACTTACAGACTTTAACACACATTCATCCACAGATTACAACTGAGCAGGAAATCTATCTCCACTTTTTATGGTCTACGTGGTACCTCCGTCTTATGAATGAGTGGTCACTAAATGAAATCGCTCAGGTTCCTCGGTGGATTCAAAGTTTCTATTCAACGATTAAATTATTTCCCGGGTGTAATAAAAATAAATTATGGCAACACGAGTCGAGAAGATCTTATCTTGGAGTTAACAGTCTCTCCAATTAGATCTTAGTGCTCCGATATGTACATTTGCATTTTCTATGCTTAAGACTGAGCTATTTTGATGCTAATTGGTCCAGCTCTACCAACTCCTCAGCCTCCTACATGACAGAACTAACACTAATTTTCACTTTAGGAAATTTGCCAGAAAATATGACTACTTAAGCGGCTAATAAGCGTGTTGGTAACAGGGAAATGTCGATTTTGAACATTCCATGTGATGTACTATCAAAGAATCCTTATTCCTTACCTGGGTTTAACAGTAAATAATAAGACAGGGGTTAAAAGTAGCGTTTTATTTTGCGAGTAGGAATGTTTGCGACATAAAAGCAACAGTGTAATAAGTGTGATATCCTACCTACTATTCATTAGACAGCGTTTGAATTACAAGAAATCAATAAATGTTAATTCATGACAGTAAGAAAAGTCACGTTTAGAGCGAGATCAATTCTCATGTACAGCGAGATTTCAGATGTTTTCGTGTATTGTTGATTCGCATGTTTTGCCTTAATCCAGGCAATGAAATGATTTAATGCTACTTATTTCATATTACTTCCCAGATGTGTTATTCTTTTGGCGTCTTTTGTAATCTCCTTGGTTCTTCTATTTCATTTTCTTCTAAATTAATATTGGCCGTCATTTAATCTTGATGAAAGTTTAATAAATGAAAGCATAGCGTTTTATATCAGAGAAAACATACGGCTGCCAACATATCTACAAGAAATTGTGTCGGTCTGAGTGTCTCAGTTGGTTAGGTGCTGACCCACCGATTCCAAGGTCGCGGGTTCAAACTCTGATGTGCTGTGCTCACATGCGTTTCCCTTCTCTTGTACAAACTATTTCTAAAAAGCTTAGTCTTCTCTACACTTCTCGTTAATTAAAATAAACATTTGCAGAAATTGTGTTATGATATATTTTCTGGTAGGTACAAAGGAAATAAAGAATACAGCGATAGTGAAGTCTTTAAGAGCTGGTAGCTATGTGATGACCTTGAAATTCTGTTCTGTTTACATGGCCAAGCGGTGAAAGAAATGCAACAATGTCTCGGAAATCGCTAGCTCCCCAGAAAATACATAAAATGTGTTTTAATAAAATCTAAAGCTTTTGTTTAGTAGCACTTAATCTATCTCTTAGGAACTTAGTTCAGTTCACAAAAGTCATGCGGAATGGATGAATTCAGAGTCTCTAGAAAATTGAACATCCCTATGTATTTTGTTTATCATTAAAACATCTTAAGCGTGTGGTTATTGTTATCAAAATCGCCGAAGCCGGTTTTGACAATATCAATATTTTATAAATTTTTTCCATGTAAAGGGTAGTTTGGAGTGAGGGATTGAAAACTTTCCTACCGCATTGTGGAAGATTTTGAATTTAGTTACAAAGTTTTTGGTTATTCTGTTCATAGACCCCCCCCCCACACACACACTCACACACACAACCGTGATTTCCGGACCCTGTTTGAAAACCGTTCAATTTGCCGTCCTGCACAACATAATAAGCGTTGTCGGTGATTTTTGGGACACCCTGTATATATGATGGGCGTAGATGCAATTGCTAGGTGTTAAAATATATAATTTTAAGCACGTGGAAATACTTGCCCAAGTTATCGCAGATAAATGATGCCCAGACATTTCGGTTAAGATTGTTTTAAGGCACAACAGTCCGTGGGTTAACCCGTCTCAATAAATTTGGGGTGCATTAATTCACATTTATTTACGATATGTGTATACAATTTATTACCTGTTAACACACAAAAAGGTGCCAGTTGTTTAGAAAGGATGTAATGGAATTAGTAAATAGATTACTGGAAAGATACTGAAGATACATTCTGCATTGAAGGATGACGGCTGTAACTCTTTCGCCCACAAAACATTTCGGTTGCTATAGTCATCACAATTTCAACTCAAGGACTTCTGACCGCCTTCAAAATGTTTTCTAAAGTATTGCTATAAGAAGTTGGCAAATCATTGCATATAACTGTTTTTGGACTTCAAGAGCAGATTTGTTCACAAGGTTGAACAGTATTCTCCGAAGAACATAAGAAGGATGATAAGAACGTGTGATTTTAACACTTAAATGAAGATTGCACATTACTTTGTTGCTATTGGTTCTATACCTTATGTTATGTCATTTAATATAACCACACATTTGAATTGATTTATGCGACAGGCGTTCTCTATTGCCTGATTTTCCGCAACAAAGTGGCCGAAGTTTTCCCCAAATGCAACAATCAAGTTAGAACGCTTGTAGGAACTCCTATTTCCTGGGTCTGCGCGGGTAAATAGATCACCTACATTTTAATTTCAAAATGCACCGTTATTTCCACTTGTGTTGCTGATCGGAGAGCAGCGTTGATTAGAATCAAATACCTTCTAAGAGTCAAGACCCCAATTTTGTTTAAGTGTTGGAGTATTGCTGAAGGCGTACCGTCACGCCCAGATGATTAAAGTAGGACTTTAAGAGTGAGAAGATTGCCCAGTTCACTTTGAACGTAAAAATGCAAAACTTAGTGCAGCATTAACAACTATTGCAGCTTATTTTATAAAAACATATTTGGACGTTGAATATAAATGCTCATATATAACTCTTGTATGTCTTTCCTGCGTTTGCATATTCACCTCTTTCCGTTTTCCGGTTTGTGCCGTGAATTAGGTACAAATCCGGTTTTTCAGATAGAGCTAGTACCAAGATCGGGTTTTAAAGCGACGACCTACCGCACACTGCTCGCGCTAACTCGTCTGTTTCCTCTAATTTATTCATTGTATAGATATCGAAGCAGAAATCCGGTCCTTAGCCACGGTTTTAGAGTTCAGTGCTGGAAACAATGGTTGGTACTGGTCTTCTCCGTGGGGGAGACCGGGCGTGGCGCTTCATATTCTCCACGCTGACGTCTACATTCACTTGCCAAAACAAAAAAAGAAAACAGGAGCTCCACTCGAAGGCCTACTTTATCTGAAGCTCCTTCCGTCTCACATGTCACCTCCACCTACCACTTTTTTGCCCTTTTCTTTTAATTTATCCCCACAGTTTTTATTTTTCGTTTCTTTTTACAGCATTACACTTTTATATATTTTACGGATCTGTCTAACGAGTGGCTCAAATTATTAGGTACCATCTTAAAATTATGCACACATAAAATACTTAAAATGAGGAAAAGTCTAGAATTTGCACAGTATGATTTAATGTATAATCAGTTTATGGAATAAAAGAAAAGGTTAAATTCTATTGGAAACCTGTTATAAAGGCGTTTTAAACTAAAGAGAAATATTCAGAACACACAAGTTGTTATAGGTAAAATTCAATCCATACTGTCCTTAAGAGGTATCAACTCTATCTTAATTGTAAATTACCACCAGTACCATCACCAGTAGATAGTTCAGCTAGAAAACTTCGGAAGGCCATCATTTCACCACGGAGCTGGGTGCCATTCAACATATTTCCCACTTGTGCTGTCTTCTTGTACGTTACTCTACATTGCACAACCCTGGGGAACAGTATTCCCAAGGTGCGAAGCAATTTTCCTACTTTGTGACCACCAAAGTGTAGTGACTTAAGTTTTGGAGTTGTAGTAGCATGTGCTGGCGTGTTTCTCAAACAAGCGCTGATGGCTTCACCTTCAACTTCAGCCTAGACTACAAAACGAACCTTCATCAGTAAATGGCAAAACAAAAGCATTTTTATCTAAAGCACAACAAACTGTTTGTCTGATACGCTCACAGCAGTTCAAATTTCAATATCAGAGACACTTGGCATCCAAGCATAAATGTCCATATGAAGACAATAAACTATCTCTACGAACTGAAAGCAAAGTAAAATAGCCAACATGTCGCAAGTTCCTCTGCTGTAAACATCATCAACCAAAGTAGCAATAAATGAAATAAATATTGAACAATTAAAGAAGTTCAATAGTTTAGTACGTTAAATTGGCATTGGAACTGCCAGTGGGGGATTTTAGCAGTTTCTACGCTAATCTATGGTTCAGGGAATTGAATTTAAGAAAATAAAATATGAACTTTACTTAAGACGGGTGTATGAAAGTATACTGGAGTAATTCTACTGCAATACTCTAATAATTCCACGTAAACTCCAAAATATCGAATCCCCTAGTAATAAAATGGGGAAAATGAAAAGAGGAAGGCCAATCATTAGTATATTTACAAGGATGTACCAAGCTCAGAACCATGCAAAATGTCCTGGGAATATAAATGCTTCATCACACAAAGCAGTGGTCCGAGACTATTTGATAAAACTTGTAATATAATTAGCACTGCCTAGGAGTCCTCTCGGAAGTGATAAACAGATCGAGAAAAGCAGTAGGGAGTTTGTATAAAATTCTCATAAGTTAGCGGCAGTTAATATTTTCTCCTCTAAGTTGCTGTGAGGAGCGAAATTTGCAAAACGTTGGTTGAGGATGCACAAATATTTATTACATGGCAACAGAAATCTTCGTGACATCTTTCATGGTACGAGCGGCTATTTGTTATGTAGCTGTGTTAACTGTCATCTTGTCAACGGTGCCGTGTTCGCGCATTTGCTAAAACATATGGGTCAAAAGCGCGATGAACTGTGCTCATGCGTCAAATGGGAAAAAATGTTATCTCTGCTACACAATACAGCGTTTATAATAAAGAAGAATAATGGTTTATTACACAAGGGCGAAAACGAAACGTAGAAATAAAATACAGATTAGATAGCAAAGACAGTTAATAAGAGATACATACAACATTAAAATGAATGATTAATGCTTTTAATCATAATCACCATCAGCGTCAAGTTTTGACTTCCATCTTCATTAAAGATGCTCCCAACGATCATTTTAATCTGCTAACTATCCAGCGGTACTTTTCTTTTTAGTGTATTGCTTATACTGGCAGTCTATCTACGCAGTCTTTCCAATTTATTCCACGTTGTTTTATTGCGTCGATTACCTTATTGATTTTCAGCTCTCTCCTAATTCTTTCCCTTCCTTTTTTATTCAGCGAAGCACAGCCTTCACATCAGATAGTTCATGCGTCGCCTTTTAGCACAAACCAACATTTAGTGAGAAACAAAAAAGCAGACCCCTGATGCTTCCTAGAACCCGGAAGAGCTCCTTTCGAACAATTTTTACTTACGTACAGCAAAAGTAGAAGGGCCATTCCATAAGTCTTGGCAATTATGGAAGAACGTTCGATAAATCCACGATGTACATTGCATTGTGAAGGCAGTGCGGACCTCAGTGCCAACAGAAATTAGGGATAGAGGACAGGAGTTAACGGCACAGATTGAAATGGAAAAACACGCAACGGAACTCTTAATTTATTGTGCACGAGTACAAATGAGACGCATATCAATCAATTAACATCCATTGCACCGTTACAACGCACCGCCTGTCCTTCAAAATAGCCACCCAGGGCATCTAAAGAGCGTTGTCAATGATAGGAAAAGGCGTTGAACGCCATCCACGTGTGTCACTTGTTGCAGGCAGTACAAGATACTACATTGTTGTCAAGACTTATGAATGGCCCTCGTATGAAATTTGGTTCTGATTTGTGGTAGATATATAAATTAAAGATTTTGTGCTTTTATGTGTTTATGAATTTAACTTAAAAGAGTGAATTAAACAGAATAAAGGAAACTGGAGACGACATGTACAGACGATGAACAAGGATATATTGCCTAGAATAGTGAGCGACTACGCTAAATAAAGTAATTTTCTATCACAAAGAATCTGAGATGAGTTGATGCTTTTAAACAGTAAAGTAGGCTCAATAGCACAGACACGGTTTACCTGACAACCTGAACAGATGGAAAACTAGACTCACTGTCGGCAGGTCGGTCCCATGGGTGTATACTCCCACGCTGTTCCAGTGACGTCATCACCTCCACTCTAAGTAAACTTTTGTCAAGATAGCGTATCGGTTTGACATAGGTCATTTATTAAGATTTCGCTTCAGTGCTCGTGGAAGTGTCAATCAATCCGAAGAAAAATTTGTAGCAAAATCACGAAAATTCATCGTGATCGAGATAGAATACAGGGAAGTGAGATAAAGCTTAAACACAGTGACTGTCAAAGAGTGTATGTGCAGTCTTATAGGAGCGTGTATCGATTAACAAACATCCTTTCAGGATAGCTAATGGGACATGTAAATAGTTATCCGCATGGGAGCCAACTATTCCATCACCAGCATTGCGCACCTGCAGCCTAGGAAGTTGCATTTCTGTGACACAACGAGTTTGTCCATAAGTGCTCCGTAATATATAGCAGTTGTTCAATAGGTTTATTACTTCTACCCATTTGTCCCAAGGAAAAGAAGTCCAATAAAATTGAAAGAGGAAAACGATTTCCTTTCCCCCTCTCTGTTTATCACCGGAAAAATATTTTGATTTTTCTTAAATAAGAAATCATGCTTTTTCTACGTACAGTAATTTTACTAAAGAGTAAAAACGAAGACGGTTTACACGTTATCATTAACTATTTTCGCATTATTCCTTATTGTACGCACGTTTTAGGAATTAACCTTCAGTGTCTCAGTTTTAGCTAATTATAGATCTTAGGTCATCATGGCGTAGGTAGACTCTCTGAGCGTATGTCTCGGTGTGCGACAGTTGAATGTTTTACTGCGAGGTGGCCTCAGTTGTTTAGTAGCTTCCTGTGATATAACAGTACAATTGTTGGAAATTGATTGTTCTTCCACAAGCACAAGGTTGAGGGGGTGATATTAATTTCCATTGATACCATTGGTTTAGCTTGTAGTTGGTTAAACTATGAAGCCGAAGACTTAGGTACTTACAGCATCTGTAAGTCGTCATTAGGATATATTATCTCATATTTATTTGAGATTTCCCGGTTTGCGGCAAAAGATGAGTGAGTTGGAGGATTTAATGTCGTGTCAGCACATTGGTCATGATAGTGTAGTGGTTAGAGCAGCTGGGCGCAGACCGGAAGATCCATGGTTCAAATCCCGGCTATGGCATTGAATTTTTCAGTCTCGCTCTAACTGTATACAATTGTTCGTCCTAGTTTATTTGCAATAGAGTGCAAACTCTCATTCTTGTTGATTGCGAATTCAGATAGTTTTTCTTCTGCTGATTTAATGGTAATTTAATAGGAGGAACGCTATACCCGTATAGAGTTGTCTTACACTTAAAATTCATCGTCTTTGATTTCGCAATTAGGACGGGTTGAATGGATTCATGTATAAGGCATTTTCGTGCATCTTGGTTAAACATTTGGTCAGGTGCGTAATCGGCGAGTGATTGAATATGCGTCATAGCTCTGGTTCAAGTTCGTTTGCTTCTTAATCAGTTATCTTCATTTCAAACTGGAAAAATCGTTGTCCATTATTATTATGGTGATAGTGCATTACGTTTCTGTGGAAGTAAAGCTTACTCTTTAATCCCGAACGCTAAAGTGATAGAGCTACAGAAGAGATTGGAAAAAAATATCCCTTGGGCCGTTGCCTTGGTGAGGCCAGAAGCCATCTAACTACACTAATATCAATACTTTATTGATCTACACCGCAACATTAGTAATATTACTGTCTCTTGGATGTGCACCTGCTATTCATATTGACACAGGCTGTAATTTCTAGCAAAACAGTTCTTCAGAACTTCTTTGTTAATGTACGTACAGATGGTTGGCCAAGCACCACTAACTTTCACTTGTTTGCGAAGAAAGGAACGGGTATTAGACATTAACCTTTACTCATTAGTGCCTTCAACCCTTCAACCTGTTTTCTTCTTACTAGTAAAACAATATCTTTGGTTACAGCAACAGTAACTTTATGGAAGTGAACTTCTCTTGTGCCTGTCTATACTAGTCGTAATAAGAATTTTATTCACGAAAAAGTTCCACTGCAGGTTTTAGGCTAGATGTTTTGGAATTCGCTGGAACAATGATGTTCCTACAAGCAGTGGGTCTAGAGTATTTGGTAAAATAAACACGATTCGTTACTGGAGAAATCAGAGAAAAACTTAAAGACACGAAGAAAAGCAGCCGATCTTGTCGGAAAGGACGCTATGCGTGAATGTTTGGTGATCCGTGAAATTATATTTATTTTCGAGTAAATACGGTAATGTTTCCATGGAATTGGGATTATAATGAGCCGTAAAATAAGTAATCGAAATATTTTATTCAGTTTTTGAAAATGTTAAATAGGAGACTGTTATAAGCATAATGTTTTTGATAGGTTTTTCTTACTTGCAACAAATAATAAGATGGATACTTAATAAGTTAAAAACATGTTTAATTACTTCTATTCGTCTACATTAATTGAATATCAGGGGAAGTATGGTATTAATAGCATCTCAATCCTTGCGTTTCTTGTATTTTAATTTTTATTTAACACCATAGGTGTTTCCAAAACTTGTAAGTAAGAGTAACATAGAGGAGAGTGGGAGCAGCAGAGAAAGATAGACACATTGAAAAAGCTAGAGGGAACATTCGCATTAAACACATTAAGATCTCCAAGTTTGGTAGGTATTTTACAATTTGTTCCTTGATGTAACGCATTCACATATTCGAAGTTATAAGAGTGGCTTAGCTATAGGAAAACTTGAAATCATGAAACCTGTCTTACACAATTTAATAGCAGACACTTGCATTAAACATAAATTGAAGACGGACCCACAGAAATATCGGAGCTCGCAGAATAGTAGATAAATAACTATTTCTGGTTCTAGTAGCGCACTGAACGTTTCAGCTCAATTTTGGGTCACCAAAGTTCTTATACACATTGTTTTTCAAACTTTCCTCCCGATAAAACTCACAGATGTTCTATTTGGGGATCTAATTGAACGTGATTGTTTACTAAGTTCTCGTCATTAAACATTTATCACATGAAACGATTTTTGCCATTGTGAGTTTAAGCTCTGTTTTTTGATGAAAAAAAAAAAAAATACCGCGTGTTCGCTCTTCCACGATTAAAAGTGGTGGACAGAATGTAGCAATTTTGAATAGTTTATATATTATCACAGAGAACCTAAAAATACTGTGTGTGTTTCTAATCCATTCCGTATTGCAGCATTTTTTACTAATGTTAAAAAATTGAATGTGTTTTTATGTTTCTATTTCTAGCAGCGCAATTTTGATTTAGATTATTTATGTTGCTAAAATGTTTAAATCATACCTAGGAACAATTTTTAACGAACTGTTCCATCCCCGAAAAAAATTCGGCTTGAGCTACTTGTAGAGAAAGACCTATTAGACCCAGGCAAATCTGCAGGCATCTTTATAAGTTCATAGACAATAGTATACATGCGTTACTATTTCCATAACTTTCAAATTATGCACCTTTCATTCATCACACCTGTTGAAAACCTATGGTTTTAACAGTAAAAGCTAAAGCTTTGAAAATACTTTTCAATTTGAAATTTCTTGTGTTTCAGGCTGCTAAAAGTGCATCAGGGTGTCAGCTCAGAATTTGGTCTAGTTGGCTTCATTATTATAATGTAAAGTGTTGGAGTGATTTTTAAAAATTAAACTCCGCAATTGTTTTCAATCATCTTGCCAAGAAACTTAGTGTTCATAAAATCAAATTCTCGGCAAGTTTATCATTCGCTGAAACTGTGGACATCAAACTGTGAAATCATTCTGAAGGAAACTGAGAGTTATCAAGTGTACAGGGCGAAGCTGCCAAGGTTAGGGAGAAATTACGTCGCGTGCTTGAAAGAAATATTGCATACACAAAAAGGTGTAAAATTAATGGCATTCTTGGGGCAAAGAAGCAGAAGTGATAAAGACGAACCAGAACTTTCTGCTAATGGTTTCCCTTAAGGCTCTACTTGCTAACAACTGAAGATCTTTAAAAATGTGGTCATCTGAAACTGCATAACGTTGTGGAGAGTAAGTTTGCTGAGAATGAAGGTTAACTATGTAACTATTAAAAGCAAATGATTTGTTTTTAGGTCATCTTCGGTCATTTTACAGCATAAATCCCTATTTCAAGAGTTTTTACGTTATAAAAATCCGAGTCCTAGTGATAACGCATCAAAATGCACCCTAAAAAAACAATAAAGGAGAGATAAGTTATATCAGCAATAGAACTGTAAGACATTTTAAGTTTCGATGGCAGGATCACGTGTTATGCCTGTTTCACATCTGAGTTGTGACTGTAAATAGCTTCTTATTCAGTTGAATAGCGGCAGTAACCTAAAGGCACGTATGGGTTCGAACCACTGTATAAGCTAATTCAATTAATAGGCTCGTGCAGGGAGGCAATTGTCCATTGATCTGCCTGCTGGTAAATCCGGTTTCTGCAATGTTGAACCTTGACTCCGGCCGGCCTCCCGGAGTATGGACCAGCATTTGCGTCATAATGATTTATTAATAATGTGTAGCAGGACGAGTGTATATAGTTGAAATGGTGTTCGCGAACAATGGTTAATGGATGCGATCATCCAAATGTGTTGGCCAAGGGCGATATCGCCAAGGCAACATAGCGGGCGCTATTAGTCTTTCTGTTTGACCTATCATGTTACATGACAGAAATATGGTATTACCTACAAGCTAGGCAACTTCCAAATTGTTTTACACTGAGTGTAAATGTTATCACCAGGTCGCTTGTCGAAAACAATTTCATACCTTGCCATCACTTGCGCAGCACAATGTACTGTTTACGCATTGATAACAATGGCTGTTTTAGAACATTTCCCATGATGCTTTATAGATTAGACTTCTCTCCTAGACTCGGACAGGTGCCATGTTAGTAAAGGGATACTTCTGCACTCAAATGACGTACGTCCACCCTGCGAGATGAGAAACAGCATTCGCCTTTCCACCCGGGAAAACCAAGAAAAAACCCACATAAGTGAAAATCGTCAGCAGCGAGAGGGCAAGCATGACTTCAGCCTCCCCATTCGATTTTGAGCCTGAATGCCTTTGATTCACACCGCACTCTTTGTTGTCAGTCCCGTATAAAAAAAAAAACACTGGCGCGAGGCAGCCTGACCTTGAGCGCCTTTATTTGCTCGCCGGCTGGTATGTAGTGTGAAGTAGTTCAGCCCCGACCGTCCTTTACTGTACGCTGCGCCCGGCGTCAGAATATCATGATAGCCCAAACTTGTTCCAAGATTTCATGTTGGAAAACGCAGCTTATTTTAGGTATCGAATATTCAGTGAAATAGCAACATTGAATAATGACGAAGACAAAGTTATGTTGAAACATTTGTGAGAGTGGCAACAAATTTGACGAATATTATATTTTAAGCACTCGCATTTGAAAACAATCGAATAAATTAAAGAAGGAATGCTAATACATATGTTTCACATTATTTATTTTAGGTGTCTTCCATTATGACCAATTATTTACTAGTTATTTATTTTAATTTGTAAAACGCATTGAAATAAGAGGCTCGTTTCAGTTAAGGTGGCGTTGGTGAAGTTCTTGGGAAATAAAAATGTTGCGTTGGCTAGATTTATGGCTTTTTTCCACTTAGAGTTTTGTTCTGTATAAGCCAGCCACCTACACGCCTTTTGCTGAGTTTAGAATGGCTATTTCTAGCGATAAAATGTCCATAGAAGCCGATAGCCAGTTTTCTGAAGTGTGAGGACAAGCGGCTTGTTTTTTGCGAATGAAATGGCATGAGGTTGAGATTACAGGAACTCCATAAATCGAAACGACCCACATGTCCGCTGGTTGAGCCAGGTTGTAAAAATTATATAACCCGAAGGGCACCTACAACAATAAGGCAGTCAATGTCCAGTCCAAGGTCATGATCTGCCGATGTACTACGTGGCTTTCGAAATTGCTTCCCCGTGGCTAGATGTTCGGAAGTCACTCGTAAGGTACCGGTTCAGCACCCACAGCTACTGAACAATGAGCACACCGTGATAAATAGCAACTGTGATAAATAACGCTTGCAATTGAGGATATTTTATTCTTTGAAATATGTGTCTTTATAAACCGATTATCACAGTGGTTTTATGGAGATTCAAGACAAAAAAGGAAGTATTATACTCCACCCGAAAGTTCTATAACGATTTCTCACTGTAAAGACATATTTGGAGGGCTCTGAACAAAAACGTTAGAAAAAAGCCCGTGTATGTGTTTCTATGGCCAACAAAACTCGGAAACACGTCTGGTTGGTGTCCCTAGCAATACCAATGGGGAGGGGGGGGGGGTACTTTATGCCCACCTGTAATTTTTCAATTAAAGACATGCAGTTAATAATTATTGTCAATCACTGTTTGTTACTGAATTGCGTAATTGTTTCAAAGTTTTCATTGTTGCTCTTTTTGACAAACAATGAACTGTCAAGGTGCTCATAAAGTACTCCTCTAGTTAAACAATGTTAAGTATTACCTTTATGAACATGACAAGATGCGGTACCAATTTTAAAGTAAATTTGTTTTAAAAATTGGTGTAACATTTTGTTCCCAGTGGTGGCCTCATAGTAAATTCTGTAATAAGGGGTTCAGCGTCTGCCAGGGATGCGGCAGGAATGTTTTCAAGAAACTCTCTCATCTCAAATTGCCCTTTACAGGAAAAATGCTTAAGATATTTATTTACATGAATAAAACATATACTGAATATAGCAATTCAAGTCTTTATTTAGAATACATTTAGCTAGTAAATCATGCAAGATAGACAGAAATGTATTTCAGAAAAATGTTGATCTCTTCAAAACACGTTTTATTTGAAATGACGTTTTCGGTAGCATCAGCTACTTCCAAAATATGTATTGCTTCTGGCGAAGTCCTAGAAATATCAAACAAATTCAGATTCAGTATATAGCGACTAGCCTTTAAAGATTTGACTGAATGTATAGCTAAATTTCCTAATTGCTGCTAAATGCAATTGCGAGGGGGGGGGGGGGAGTATTGTGCACTGGTAGTTCTAGACTACAGATTGCTCGACAGCCCACTATATTATTTTACTTTAAAGCAATCTCTTTTGGTTATATAAATAATTTGATGCTGGTACAGGTCGCTTTGGTAATATTGTTGGAAGGCAGATGTATAACTTTCATTTTTTTCTATGGAAATATGGAATGCTAAACATTTTTCTTGTATAATATTTCTTTAAAAACTCACTCAAGGAACATTGAGTTGAGTGTAGTTTTTAATATTTTGTTCAGAATACTTAACAATGGGCACAACCTACTATGTTTGTGTACCTCACAAGGTTTTAATCTGTTAAATTCTAAACTCTTCGTTGCACGAAAACCCTTTGATTTTATTCTGTATATGTTCTGTATATATTATTGATACATGCATTTCCATGTTTAAAATTTTGAAACATTGTATTTAATTACTTACATAGGGATAACGTAAAAACGTATATTATAAACACGAAATTCCTAAAGTGTACCTGTTCCAAGAAGACTTGGCTAGAGGGAAGTTTGCACAGTAACAATACTCGAGCATATTAAATTGCACAGATGAGCCATTCTCACGATGTCAGATGTTACCAAAGTATCATCGACAGCAAATTTGTTGGTATAAACCAAGCTTGCTGTGATTGCCATTGGATTTCCCGAAGGCTACAGAATCACATAAAAATAAAAGAGAAGAGTTTCTCTGTATGCGATGTTGGTATCGCTGGAACCCAGCACGTGGGAGGACTACGATATGGCTCTCTGGCCAGCCTCCAGCCGATATGCACGCTCACCCTTCTTTGAAACTCATAATTGTTCCAGCTGAGAAATATAATACACTTTGTAGAATGAGATATCATTGATCTGATCAGGTAATTGAGATGTAGGTACCAGGTGCAGAGAGAGCTACTTTTAGACCTGACGCAGCTTCTTCCTCTCATGATAAACTATCCTATTAAAAGTGGCCGAAACAAAAGACTCGTTTTGATGCACGATTGTTAATTTTTAAATTTACTACTCAACTGTGTTGGTGCTGTCACCCTCTCGCAGTACAACAGTCGGCCTTGGGGGTCAGCATGAGAGCAATATTTCCTGGTAAACGGGATGTAATATTTGTGTGGCTGTTTCACGTTCTCAACATTTTAACTGCAATTAAGTGCAGATGAACACTTACATATGAAGAGAAATGTAAACTTGCCTGACTACATGAGCATTTATCTTGCATTCTGTCAGTAAATCCTGATTCTCAGCTTTTATTCAAGACACCTTTTTTCTCTATTCAACTCTTTTGAATTAAGATTGTGGCAGATTGTTCCTTACCCATATCTAGATGCCTGAATTCTTTACAAGGCACTGTTTTCATACAGGCTTATTCTTGCTCGGAAAATTGGAAGTAACATAAAAAGAGCCTGTGTTTCTCAATATGGCTCATCTGGCACCTGAAAAACAGAAGTAAAAATTGTGTGCTTTCCAAAATAAATGTCTTATATCTACTTATTTCCTGCCGCAAACCTTTTTAGAGGGACTTTCTTGTTAATATTGTGACAAAACGACAAAGTCCAGTCCAGTTGCCTTTCTCTCACTTTGTGTTCTAAAACTTTTGCACAAATACACAGTTCTCTTCTACTGACGTTAACAGAGTGTCTAGTCTTTCCTGATATTACAACTCACAACTGTTTTCTTCTCGACTCAGTCTGTTACAGACTAACTCTGACGATATAAACATCAATGCTCATTAAAACTTCTTTATTTCGATGCGAAGTATCTTTCATAACGACACATAGCACTCGTTGACATACTAAGCAACTGATATCTGTAACCGTCACCCTATAGCGGGGATGGTATCACGCGGACCTTTCGCGAACATCTTCAAACAAACTGGCCACCGCACACTTCTCGAATCACGTGGAGAATACCCCTTTTAGTTCTGTCGCTCTGATTGTTCTCACGAGCTTGCTCGCGTGAGTTGTGGGAAAGCTTCACCATGAGCGTCTTTGATGCGCACCCATTGTTGTTACATACGTATACACAAACAGTTGCGTGAGGCAGCCTGACCTGAGCGCCTTTTTTTGCTCGTCGGTCTGGTATGTGATGCAAAGTAGCATAGCCTCGACCGTCTTTTGTTGTGCACCGTATCGCGCGTAACAATATTTACACTTCCACGCTTAGTAAAAGAAAATGTGGCCGGAATACCAAATGTTAAAACCAATACGCCACACATCTTCCAAGAGTATTTTAATAAAAGAACAATAGCAATATCTGCCTTCCAAATGATATTACCGTTCAGCCTTATATCCTACATGAACATTGTTTTCTGTTAATAGTGGATTCATTCATCTTATTCTTAAAGCAAAGAGAAAAGAGTGATTATATTTTACTACAGCTCTCTCTTGCCATTTCAAAAATAACGAGACCCCAAATTTGGCGATGTTGACGATATCTCAACAACGTAAGGAGTTCTATGCCCACGTGGAGCAAATAAAGCAATGTTCTGCTAGTGTTAAGGTGGTCTAACATCTGTAGGGCATTATCATATAGACATATTGCATACCACAGTGACTACATAGCTATAAGTGGGATAATCTTAGCTTAGATATAAACACAAACGTGTACATATACTGGTGTTTCATATGACTCCATGTTAATTAAGTACCTCCGTTCCAAGAAGTTAGGATAACGAGTTATTAAGCATGTGGAATAAGTTTACTGGGCAATCATGTATTTGCGTTGTATTGGCTATGCTATGCCGGTGATTAAAGAACGAATGAGAAATTTGGGAGAGTATGGGGTAGTCAAGGCCAACAGGATTCTGTCCTTTAATTAATGAACATACTTTGGAAATTCTTGCAGATGTTTGTTTAATAATTCTGGGCACATGAGCGTTCCAAATGGGTTTTCTATCAAACAGAACACTCAGGTATTTCAAGGTGTTTTCACAGGCTGGCAAATAATTCTGACTAAAGCGTATCTGTATGGTAATACTCTACCAAACACGATCCTATGATGACAGCAATTCACTACCATATTTCTAATTGCTGAAAATTGTCATTGTAAATTTTCATTTTATTAAAACATTACGTTGATCACTACAGATCTTTATATGTATTAAATGTTACAAGTAATAAGGAAAGCGAGTTATTTTTTTGAAAACTGCTGCATATTAATAAATATCCTTTATGTAATGTCTCTCCTCCTTACCTTAAAACGCACGAACAGTTGCCTTTTTCCTTATAATTCAGGTTTAGCTGTCTGGTTAATGTGTGGAGAAGTTATCGATGTCTACAAGAATTTTATTGTTTAAGTAATGAGCGTTAAGATGGAGAAAGTGTAGAATGTTTGCTATAATTTTATGATTATTTGGATTTATTGTTAATTTACATTTAAAACATTCAAGAATTGTAGCCTTTTCTCCATTACAATAATTATTGTGTTCCTTCAAACCTACTATAGGTTAACCTTCTTGCTATTATACAATTCTAAGGTTTAGTATATCAACTTTGTTTATGTCTTTCGACAACGTATACCAAAAATGCTTCCCACTTGAAAATTCCCAGAAATAAACAAGTTGAAATAATTATTTATTTATGCCAACAAACTTACTGTTGGTGTTTTTAAACACACAAGCCGTGTGTGGGCAAAGTTTGAGAGGTAGAACTGGAATTTAAAAATTCAATGCCACAACTGAGATTTGAACCACAGACCTTCCGCTTACCAGGCGGCTGCTCTGACCATTGAGCTATTGTGACAAACTGTCAGAATGGCATTAAATTCTCAAACCAGTTCGTATTTCTCCTGGTAAACCACAAAGGCAGTCTCACAACAGTAAGTTTGTTGGCATAAATAAATAATAATTACCATGTGAAGGTTATTTAATCCTGGGATATAAAGTACTTACAATAGTAAGTCACCATTGGGGTAATTTGTCTCTGATGTGAGACTGCCTTTGTGGTTTACCAGGAGAAATACGAACTGGCTTGAGAATTTAATGCCATTCTGGCACTTTGTCACAATAGCTCAATGGTTAGAGCAGCCGCCTGGTAAGCGGAAGGTCTGTGGTTCAAATCCCAGTTGTGGCATTGAATTTTTAAGTTCCAGTTCTACCTCTCAAAAGTTGAAATAAATTGAATCTTGTACATACCTTCAATTAAAAGCTCAATCATGTTTACGTAACAAAACTCTCACAGAGGTACGCAGATTACGGAGATCAATATGTAAAAATTCAGACTAAAACTTGAGGGAGTGAATTGTTATTTATATAAAGTGTCTTTCATAAGTGCCAGTTTTTGGAAGTTGACAGTTCTTTTTATATGAAAGAAGTTCGTGAAAGAGAGAGTTGGAACTGTGGTGCAAGTTAAGTGTTCATTTGGACAGCTCAACTGACACAGTAATTGCATCTGAATCGACCAAGGCGATTAATTGCTTAGCAAACTTAGAGACGCCCCAAGGAGGGATAATGAGTGGCTTTTACTAGCTGACATTGCTAAGCCAGAGAGAATCACTAAGTCGACTATTTAGCATCCAGCATGGCACAGTTCTGCGGCTTAAACCGGTTCAGTATGCAGAAGACAGCAACTTGGGTGAGGAACCAGACACATCTGTTTCAAAACAAAGAAGTTCGTGTGCAACTGATGATTAATTTTGTCTGTCACTGTTATGCAACTAATACTGAGCCCAAATACATATTGCACCTACGTTCAATTAATGCTATAACAATTATTATTTAAACAAGTAACACTTTTGGGTAGTCAACCACAGTCGCACCATAAAAGTCATTCATACGCTCAAAACTCAATGAAACCTACATCTTGTCAATTTTAAAATGTATGGGACTTCAAGTATAGCATATTCAAGTAATCCAAGAGAAATGGACAAAAACGTGCTGCAGGAAAAAAAATCTGATGTGTTGCACTCACATGACTTTCTCTACTGTTGTACTAACCATTCTAACAAACTCTTATTCCTATATCTCCTGTTAGTTAAGATAAACATTCGCACATTATGTCCTTGTAGGTACAAGGGGAATATTAGAATACAGAAGGCTTTGTGCGATAGTCACATCGTTTTGACCTTTGAGATTCCGTTCTCTTTGCACGATTCACATATAAAAAAATGAACAACGTTGTTGCATTTCGCTAAAGTTCTAAGTTTTCCGAAACTCACACATAACAAGGAATATCTCCGAAATGGTTCACTCTACAAGAACATTTATTGAGGAATAAATTGTGTATTTTACCAAGATCTACATTTTTTGTATCGTATGATTTGGTCTATCTCTAACGGTTTACCAGTTATGCAAAAGTCGTCCAGAGTAAATACGACTACAGGGGCCATAACCAGAAAATTCAAGATATACATTTCATTTGTCATAAAAATATCTCAAACATGTGACATTTTAATCAAAATCGTTAGAGCCATTTTCAAGAAAATCAAAATATTCAAAAATTTTCAATGTAAAGGGTAGTTTAGGCTGGGGCTATTTTCTTCAAAATCTTCGTGTCACATCCTTGAACGACATTAAACTTAAATACCAACTTTGGTTTTTAACCTAATTTTCGTTTTTGAGTTATGCTGTCCACAGACTGACAGACACACACACACACACACACACACACGGACATTTTTCTAAAAATGTGTTGTTTTTTGGATTCAGGGGCCTCAAAACATATATTTCCGGTGAAATCTCGACATCGAATTTTTGGGTGGAATACAATAGCAATAGAGAAAGTAATAATAGAGTTGAATAAGCTGGATTTCGTAATCTATATAGTAAATTCCAGACACTTGTTATTCGCCTACTTTGGCACACTCGTTATGGGATTAGTTTGCAAGAAAAATAAAAACTAGAGCTGAAACTGTCCAAGGATTCAAAACGAGCGCCTTTCCATGGTCAAACGCGGTAATAAAATTATATATAAAAGTAATAGATATGTCCATAGACTAATGCTAACCCTGTTTTTATCCATTTTAATGAAAGCAAAACCTTTTCATTAAAAGAATATGATATTTTCCTCCGGAAGCAGTCCATGCGGAATGAAAGCCTATGTTGAAGAGACGATAAAAAGAGAGAAAAGGCAGGGAAAATTCTGGCAAGCTTAGTTTTGAGGATTAAAGGAACTCGTGCAGTTGCAGGACACAGGACGTTTTCGTGTTGGCATCACAGCTAAATCTCACGCACGCTGCCGGTTTTGACGTACGTACATACGTATTTCTATCGCGTACTCTTTGAAAACGTTTTAATGTCGTAATCTCCTTATAATCTGCAAGTTAAATACTGCCAGCGAAGCGGAGGATAATTTTGTACAGTTAGAAAAAGAGCAAATGGCACAAAAATTTTAAGGCAATATACGATTACTCGCAGTTTCTGGCGTATAAATATGCTTTTCTGTTACTTTGGGCTATACCAGGTGCATGGTACTGCTCCGGCCATGAGGATTCTACATGAGTGTAACAAGAACCTTTTCGTAAAAAATAAAAAAAAAAAAAAAAAAATAAAAAAAAAAAAAAAAAAAAAAAAAGCTAATTTGTTTCAAATATTTATTAATAAATATAAATTGAATGTGAGCACGATGACAAATACAGGATTGCGACAAGGCTGTGGACTCTACTATTTTATTTGATATTTATATGCACTGAATTTTTTTAAGAATGCAATTTGACGGAGCAAAGAGACATGAACATAGGAAAAAAACAAGGAAATTTAAACTGTTTTATTTGCAGATGACCAGATATCGTTAGCGAGTAAAGGACGATCTCCAATGTAATGTAACCAAGTATTAAAAGATAATAACATGCAAATATCCTGCAACAGAACAAAAGCAACAGCAAATGAGGGTAAAGCAATCAAGAGAGTAGAAATAGTGGTGAGCGCTAAAATATAGAACGCGTAAACATTTTCAAATACTTAGGATGGAATATAATGAACTGTAAAATGAATTTAGATTTAGGGGAAAACATACGGAGAACAAATGGAATTATAAGGAAACATTTTGGAAGAAATATGACAAAG
Source organism: Tenodera sinensis (assembly GCA_030765045.1). NCBI lineage: Eukaryota > Metazoa > Arthropoda > Insecta > Mantodea > Mantidae > Tenodera > Tenodera sinensis. The sequence continues at coordinate 161,662,276 of CM060967.1, read as the reverse complement.
GATATACAAATTAAATTTCACAATGTTATTTCAAAACCTGTACTATATACCATGAGAGTGCCTCAGATCACTTGAAAAGATAACAATAAGAGACAAAAATAAAAGCAGCAAAATAAGGAAAAAACTAAATATAAATAATGTAACAGATGAAATTAATGACTATCAAAATAATTGACAGGATTATGTACTTGCACTCACATGAGTTGTTCGTGTTAGTTAAGATAAACATTTGTACAAATTATCTTATTACTTATTTCCTTGTAGGTGCAAGGGAGATATTAGAATACAGTAGGCTTTGTGCGATAGTCAAATGTTTTAAAGCTTTCAAATTCCGTTCTCTTTGCACACTTAACATATAAAAATGAACAACGATGTTCCATTTCAAGAAAGTTTTGTTTTCCGAAACTCACACACATAACAAGAAACATCTCCGAAATGGTTCACCCTACAAGAAAAATTTATTGAGACATAAATTGTGTATTTTAGCAAGATCTACATTATTGTGTAGTATGATTTGGTCTATCTCTAACGGTTTACCAGTTATGCTAAAGTCGTCCAGAGTAAATACGGCTACAGGGACTATAGCCAGAAAATTCAAGATATACATTTCATTTGTCATAAAAGTATCTCAAACATAGAACATTTTAATAAAATCGTTAGAGCCATTTTCAAGAAAATCAAAATTTTCGACAAATTTTCCATGTAATGGGTAGTTTAGAGCGGAGGTATTTTTTTTCAAATTTTCTTCGTGTCGCATCCTTAAAAGATGTTAAACTTAAATACCAACTTTGGTTTTTAACCTACTTTTGTTTTTGAGTTATGCTGTCTACAGACTGACACACAGAGACAGACATACACGGACCTTTTTCTAAAAATGCTTTTTTTTTTGGATTCAGAGTGTCTCAATACATATATTTCCTTTGAAATCTCAACATCGAATTTTTGGGTGGAATGCAATACTTCCACTACTTACCAGTAGAGAAAGCAAAATGTCCTTTGACATATTACCAAGGGATCAACCCGTTAAGAGACGTGACCTGGGTTGACAAGGAGAAAATGGAAGGACGTAATTAGTGGGGCAGCAAGGATCCTTCTACTTAGAAGAAAGCTAAATAATTTGTGTATAATAGAAGATTAATTTAATTAACACAAAACAGCACTACAGTACTTACATAAATTATAGATTGGTTCTAGAATGATAGAAAATGTATATATCGTAATTACTATCGAAAACAATCAACTCATTGGTTTAAGTAAATAATTTTAGTCATTAAAAAAATAAGAAAGGAAAAAAAAAATTAAGAAAAAAAGGAAAATGTGATACATTATAATGACTTCGGAAACTATTACAGGTAGGCCGTTTGCTTCACTGTGGTCTTGTGAGGTTATTCACATACTTTAGCGTAATTCTATTATTGATTACTTCGGTTGGTTTATTTCAAATCGATTCCACATCAAAAGCGAAGTCTCAGCATAGTAAAATAATATAATGCTACTTTTATTTTACTGCAATAAAATATGGTTTATCTGAAGTTTACTAAAATCCCAGAGCCTTAACGAAATGTTACTGAGATGCGCCTCTACAAATAATTTGATCATTGTTGTAGGGTTCAAGGATGTATCGGGGAGAAGGAGTGGCTGGCGTGAGGAATGCACCGATTTGTAACTCATGCAAACCAGCTAAATCGCAGATAATACCTGGTTGGTTGCCGTCGGAATTCCAAAACAGAAAAAGGGACGAGTGTATGTGTGTGGTATAAGTAGACCACTGGAGTAGGATCGTGGGATCACGGAGCCTAAGATTTTACGTCTATGAATTTTTAAGCTGATGGGAGCATGACTAAAGGGAGATGCAATCTTTTATAAACACATGCCCTTAATTAAGTATACCGTGTGGTTGACATGGTCTTGCTTCCAGTACAAATGCTGCTTCACCCTACTGACGGCAAACCCTTATTATTAGGGGGTTCCTACAAGTAGTGATTTTCCCACTATACTAGTAGTCTTTCTCCTTTTCCCAAGCCAAGTTCACATTTAAAACACAGATCAATGTTACCTGCGTGCTGGCGTTATAACCTTCGTATTACTTTCTAAGAAGGCTTCGTTGAACCTTAGTTTGTAAGTAAACCGTTTTGTTCTGGTGTGTCTGTGTTATAGTACTATAGGGTTCCGGCACGTCAGTCGATGGCTTGTTGTCCGTCATACCCTGGGAGGACGGATGAGATGAAAGTACGATACAAGCGGCCAGAAGTCATCACAGACGAAACTACAACAATGGTGGATCCCTGACGGGTGTAGGCAAGTTCTTCAGCCCGACGAAGGTTCAGGTCGTCACAAAGAGCCTGCCACCAGCCTGTTTTGGCTGAACAATCAGTCCTCCTGGGATGGCGACCGGCCGACCACAGCGCCCCCTCTCAGCCAAGCACCGTATTTCCAGAGCGCAAGCAGTCCGCCAGCGAATTTTGTGACTCTTACAACCTGGAAAGGCCGGATAGAGAATGAAATGAAAGGAAGTGAAACGGGGATGCAAGGTAAAATATCCTTCACAGGATTCGCCTGAGTGACCTGGGAAAACTTCTGAAAAACCCAAGATCAGGAGGACGGGCCGCGGGGTATTCTGGTACTAGTCTCCATCAAGTGGTAACTGCATTAAGATTCCACTGAAGTATATTAGAGACAATAAAATATCCCAATAGAGAATTAATAATCTGTTTTGAGAAGCTTACGTTTTTCACTGAGATTGGCCTCACGATTCGACGGAAGGAATAGACTTTTAAATGAGTTAAGGTTTCTGGGCCTTATGATACAGACACCCAAATTAATGGAATAGTTAAAAATGATGGATGACTCGAACTTTCTGAAGGGGTGCTTGAGTTGAACTCTGGGCATTCCCATCTTGAGCTTCTTGTCAGTGAGTTACAGCCTCTGATTCTACTGGAGGGTGCTTAAGAGGTTGTGGGCGTTATGACCTTAAAATTTGCCAGAGCAAGATTTCCACAGTTGCAAGAGATGGTGTATTTTTATTTTTTTGTGTTCCTCGGAAACTTTGCTGAGAATCGCTTCACCTAGAGCCATCTTCGTAAGGATCACTTGCTAACACTTCCCGAAGAGTACACATATCACCACTAATTGAAAATCGGAGTCTTTTAGTTCATACAATAATTATGGATGATTATACTTTGTTATTGGCCGCCTCCGTAGCGCAGCTGGCAGCGCGCTTGCCTGTGGCGCGGAGGACCCGGGTTCGATCCCCGGTACCAGCATGGGGATTTTATCCCCTCTGGGAGGTCTGGCATGGGGTACACTCAGCCTCGTTAGGTCCCGGGGGGACCAATTGAGGAGCTACTTGATGGAGAAGTAGCGGCCCCAGGTCGAGAAGACCGCATAACTGGCCGGGAGGGCTCGGGGCGCTGACCACGTCCCACCCTCCAGTACTGCACCTCACCAATGACGCCTGTAGTGGGCAGAGGTGGGGGACGCAGCGGCTGGGCGGTAGGCCTTGGCCCTTCGTGGGCTGTCGCGCGGGGTTTACATTTACATACTTTGTGATTGCTCGCGCTATTCTTGTATGCGTGTTGACATACCATTAGACGTTAGCGTCGCTTGATTCCGTCTGTACTTAGTTTCATATGCGTATTATGCTACCTTAGCCTGCGTGTATCCCTTTAGTTGTCTTGTTTTTTCTGCGCTCAATAACAGCTACAGCAGCAGTATTCCGAATATACCTACGTAATGAGAGGGAGTCGACCCAGTAAACATAGGTTACTCTGGTTACCATGGTAACCTTTTCCAGTTGAACCGGCCGCCAATTATCGTCCGTCGACTTTACCGCGTAAGTTTATACAGGGTGATCCAAAAATTGCCTTTTCGTCTCATTTTGCTAATCTTATTTTCAAAATTTGAAAAAAAAATAAAAAGGATATTGTGACTTTTTCGAGTTTACAGCGTCACTTCGCTAATATGATATATCCAAGCAAAGCCATGGTTTGCCAGCTTCCCTCGCGCTTTACCACGTCGTTCATACGAGTGATTTCTTTATATGGGCCGTTCCCAGGAACGTTGTAACACCGGCGGCTTCCCGCAAGACCTCCAAGGATATAGTCATATATGATGTCATCCTGCTGGAAATAGGCGCCTACCGTGCTTCATTTGGTCACTTGCCAGCTTCAAGAGTCTCCTGGCAAGTTAGTGGTTGACTCCGTTGGAGAGACATTCTACGTAGTAGTTTTGTAAACTTCCTCGCAAACGTTGTTCTGCTGGTTACGTTGCCAACTTACCTCCAATGTTATTGACGTAACAGTACATTCGGAAAGTGCTGGCAAAGTAGAACGGTTTTGGCATTCTTATAAACAGTAATGCGGGGAATAGGCTGAGTATTGGTAATAGTGTAAACGGGTCCTTGCAAAATTCTCTTCTCATTTACAAGGTCGGTACCACTGCAGCATGGACAAATTAACTTGTGAGCTTTGCAAAATGGTTCGAGTAAAGTTGTCTCCTAATTTGCACCCTTCTTTTCTTGTAGTGCTAGACAATGCCTCTTATCCAGTATAGAAGTAGATAAACCCCCGCCTAGGAGCACTATGAAATCTGCTATGATATTGTGGTTTCATTGGCTCACCCGGTCATTCCCATGCCCGGAAAAGGTGTGATCTTGGCCCCTTAAAACTAGCTTGGGCCAAGGTAAAATGATAGTTAAAGAAAGGTAACAAGTGGCGTATCATTACAGGAATTGCAGATATAACACTCCAGGATATATCACTTGTAACCGAATCAGACTGGCGGGGTTCTTGAGAAATATAGAAAAGGTATAAAATGGTTAGGGGGAGAAAGACGGAGCAGCTGACTTCATTTACCTTTTATTACCAAAATATACTCATGAACTGCATAACAATTAAGTTCCGCTATTTTGAACGACTTCTTTACTTTAATCTAGTGCAAGTACACATTCCAAGGTTGGCACTATCATCGTAAGTGCAACCACAAGCACGAATTCAGCTTCGGGCCACTGCAGCTGATGAACAAGGTGTACCTTCTTCCAGGCTCGTGCACCTGATGCCTTCCCGATAGTGTCGATATGTTCTCCTGAGGACCTCTTTTACATTGCTCTTCCACAAGCTTTTGCGAACTGCCATACACTAACACAATTCCTCACTCCTAGAGACTTCCATTGCTCTCAATAGGAAGATACAGTTAAGCGTTTCACAGCATTTTGCACAGGAAACGATACAGAAATCGCTGAAATGTTCTATCTATTCCAGGTTTACAATGTCTTAGACATTTTCCTCCACTCATTTAGGAATTCTAGACGCGCTCCATTCTTCTCTGTCTTCTTCTAGCAATGAACCTTTTTACTTTCTCTACTGGTAAGGGAATTATTGTATTCCACCCAAAAATTCGATGTCGAGATTTCACCGGAAATATATGTTATGAGACCCCCTGAATCCAAAAAAAGCATTTTTAGAAAAAGGTGTGTGTGTGTGTGTGTGTGTGTGTGTGTGTGTGTGTGTGTGTGTGTGTGTGTGTGTGTGTGTGTCATGTGTCTGTCTTGTGTCTGTGGACAGCATAACTCAAAAACGAAAAGTAGGCTAAAAACCAAAGTTAGTATTTAAGTTTAGTGTATTTCAAGGATGTGACACGAAGATTTTGAAGAAAATAGCCCCATCCTAAACTGCCCTTAACATGGAGAATTTTTCGAAAGTTTTGATTTTCTTGAAAATGGCTCTAGCGATTTTGATTAAAATGTCATATGTTTGAGATATTTTTATGATAAATGAAATGTATATCTTGACTTTTCTGCTATAGCCCCTGTAGTCGTATTTACTCTGGACGACTTTTGCATAACTGGTAAACCGTTAGATATAGACCAAATCATACTACACAAAAATGTAGATCTTGCTAAAATACACAATTTCTGTCCGAATAAATTTTCTTGTAGAGTAAATCATTTCGGAGATATTCCTTGTTATGTGTGCGAGTTTCGGAAAACTTAAAACTTTGGTGAAATGGAACATCGTTGTTCATTTTTTATATGTTAAGCGTGCAAAGAGAACGGAATCTCAAAGCTTTAAAAGATTTGACTATCACACAAAGCCTACTGTATTCTAATATTCCCCTTGCATCTACAAGGAAATAAGCAATAAGATAATTTGTACAAATGTTTATCTTAAGATATAGAAATAAGAGTTTGTAAGAATGGTTAGTACAAGAGTAGAGAAAGTCATGTGAGTACAACACATCAGATTTTTTCATATGAAATACAAGAAATGCGCAGATTAATCCCAAGAATGTAAGGGGATAAAAAATTAATTATTTATATAACAAACTTCGTATTTAAGTTGAAGCTTTGAGAAAAAGAAGCGCAAGTTCGTTACTGAGACCATTGTAAATTTACCTCAGGTAACGATGGGCAATCAAATCCAGTACTAATTTTCGGTTGCTATACGTACAAAGACGTATTGTTCAAATACTTGCAAAAAGACTTCGAGATCCAACAATGTGCACGGGGAGCGGAATAAAAGCTTTGTAACTTCCACAAAAAGCATTCTAAAGCAGGAAAACACTTCACAGATTGCCGGCGGTTTACAAGTTCCAGAGAACGACTTCTCTTTTGCGAAAGGTTGTTGACGTAGCATTAGCAAGCCAATTGCATTACCAGATAGTTTAATTTATTGACTCAGAAAGTTTCTATAGCGTGTTTCCAGAGCTGGTTGTCTTCTGCGGTATTTATATTAAGAAATATGTATAAGCAAAGGTAAATAAGTTGCATAAGGACATGTCAGTGTGTACTATAATTACGATATATAATACATAGGAAGAAAGTTAAAGGAAGAATATGAAAAAGTGGGGTTTGCAAATAAATATCAAGAAAACAAATGCCTATGCATTGGAGAGGAAGTACATCCCATGAAATCTAAAGATGGTCAATTATTTAGTTATGGTTCTCCTATATGTGTGTCGTCAGGATGAACAGAAAACAGTTCTGTGCAGGGAAGTTGGCGCGATACTTGAGAGACTCGAAGGCAAGTGTTTCCAATCGTGTGCACGTCTCAGAGATGCTGCAGCCATTCGAGCGTATCATTGGAGCGGGGACTGCATGATTTGGAATGAATCAGCCCCGTTCAGCACTTTTTATTACAGACAACAAAACTGCTGTAAAGTACTGTAGAAAAACACTTTGTTTCTGTATTTTACTACCAGCACGAAACATGATCTCAAATTTGTGCGTCCAGCTCGTTTCACTAATCTAAGAATCGTGTTTTCGAAAGGAATTTTCAATGAAAGATTAACTTTGTTTTCAAATGACCTAGTTGTCGACGAGACTTAAGCCTTACTCGCTCGCTCGCTCACTTAGTCACTCACTTACTCACTCACTCACTCACTTACTCACTCACTCACTCACTCACTCACTCACTCACTCACTCACTCACTCACTCACACTCACTCAGGAAGTGTAATTTAAATCCTTTTACGTTATTTTCGAAACTTCTCTGTGTAATGCGAAAACCCAGAATTGTGTTTAGTGCATGACTCATATAATCTCAAATATTGGCATTTAGGAATACACTTAAAACAAAGTTTCTTACACAAAAGTTAGGCGTTTTCTGAGTTCTCGATTTTTGATAAACTGAATATTCACAGACACATTACAGTATCTTTTAAACTGCGGTATCAGAGGTCAGTTATGCCACAAATGAACGGTATTTTTTCTTCTCCTAAAAACTTTCATTTCACAGACACCGTGAACGGGAGATTCCGGTTCGAATCCTGCAGGTACCGTCCTCTCTGAGAGCTTTTTTCCAGGTTTTCTTTGGTGCTGATAATTGCCAGGTACCGGAGAGATACCCTAAACTTAGGCCTGGGTCACAGTAGCTATTCATCTTGGAGACATGAGTTGAAGGCCTCGAGATCATCTTCATTTTCATCACCATTATTCTGGCAAGAGCTTCTAAAGATTATCTTAATATATACATGGATAATAACACAGTCCGAAATCGTTCCTCTTAAAAGTATCACGATGTTATTAAACAGCTCATTTTCATTAAAAAGAAGAAAGAAAAAGTTAGATAAATATCTAAATGTCGGTTAGGGGTCTTATCTCAGCAGAGCAATAGCATTCTACCTTTCATTGTTCAATAGTTATTTAGACACAGTTCATAAAAAGCAACACGCTATTCATTTCACTCACGACTTCAATATAACTAATTAATTCAAGCTATTGTTTTTACAAGGCTGACCTCTGAAAACAAAACAATGGCTTGCGTTCTCCCATAACCGTATCTTTTTCTGCTCTAACAGTATTTTTGTCTCCTCTCGACCATTTGATATTGTAGAACCGGGCTCAAATGCTAACCGAAAAATTCTGCTCACAGATATTCCGTTTCTCTGTTGTTTGACCTATAAACACGTGGCTTTCTGTTCGTAGAACTGTCTCTAACACAGTTTGTTTATGCTAGTGAGACAGCCTGATCTTTCTAACCCAACGATGAGAGTATCGAAGTTTCATGCTCATCCTCCAGCCACACTTTTCCTTCTAGCGAGAGTGAAAGGAAATGTGGTGGAAGTTTGAAGCCCTATATCAATATAAGGTTTGTAAGCTTTTAGAACAGAAAAAATCTTCTGCATACTCAGAGACTTTTTGTCGTCTTTCTGTTCCTTCAGCACAGTTTCCGGTAGACTTTTAACGTGGGTAATTCCTATGCATAAGGCGTTATTGGTTAATTGAAATACGCACCTTGCAGACTCAAAACTGACACATACCGATGGATTTAAAGTGTGCTTAAAATGACTGCCCCATGTCAGAATATTTACTGTCATATAAAAGGGATCTTGCGACGAAATTCTGGCGCACCGACGATGCTAATATAATCCCAGTAATTGACGGCGTATTTTTAGGTGTATTTTTTCAATCAAGAAGCTCCTCAATTCGTCCCTCAGAGACCTAACGAGGCTGAGTGCACCCCGGACCAGGTCTCCCAGCGAGAGAAATTCCACTCACCGGTACCGGGAATTGAACCTGGGTCTCCCGCTTGGTAAACAGAAGAGTTCCACCACGCTAAAAATACGAGCATGCATGCTACAGCCTTAGTAATGTATTTGCTCCCACTTCCAGTAGTTTTAAAAGCATGACTTAAAACACATTTACTCGGTTTTGTGAATTGTCTGTAGAATATATTTGAAAAGTGAATTTTACAAAGTACATTCAATTCCTGGAAGTATTGGGACACTGTATTATGAGTAAGGCTCCGAAGTTGTAACACTGTGTCGTTAAGCGACCGGTATTCACTGTCAACAAATGCTTTCTACCAACATGGAGGGAGTGTTACTTAAGTATGGGTTTTGTTAGCTTTGTTTGCATTATGTTTGTAAAGAGGTATTTTTACACGTGGCGAATGGGCGGAAGTTGCCCAGTGACTTATGGTCGAGTTCACCTTTTATTTATAAGTGTATCAGGCTAATATCTTTCCCACTTCCGTGCAGTAAATATCGCGGAACAGTGCCTGATTAAGTACAACACCCGCTCGCTTTATCGGCAGTGTCTTGTTTATTTCAAGTAGAAAACTGAGATGTTACTTCACCTCTATTTGCATGACGTCATTCGCGCAGATCCTAGCACGGTCATTTGCCACGTCTAAAAATACCTGTTTAGTCGCCGTTGGCTACAGGACACACCGGGTCCCAAGTTCTGAGCTTTAGTTATAAGCGTGCTTCCTCGGGTAGATAAAGCCGGTGATATAAATATTATTTGCGCGCCCAAATTTCCACGACAGAAGAGAGAATAATGTGGTCATGGAGTGATCAGCTATTTATCGCCATTGAATTTTGTGTCTGCCAGCGTTTCACTGGTTAATTACGGAACCGTATTTCATTTACCGGCAGTATATATTATGGTTAGGTGTGCATGTTGTACACCAACATCACGTAAAGACATTTTACATGTGAAAATATTTTAATAAATATAAAGTACCAGGACTTCATTATGACATGGAGCTTTGTTATAACCCTACTCTAAATAAAAATTCGCAAGGAAAATTAACTAAACAGCAGACTGCTCTTTTCTGGATTGTAGCACTCCTTTATTAATACCGCCACACGCACACACACTTTATAACGGGTTACTTGCTGCATTCTTTTCTGAGGCGTTACAAAAAGATAATTTAAAGAAGCCTTGCCAAAGCTCATCTGCATGATGGGTCCCTAAGTTGGGCCCTAGGGCCACTGCTACTGTGCTCCGCTCCGCTCAGTTCCCACACTGTGAAAACACGGCAGTTTTTACAAGGGTAGCCCTAGGGCTTGGCATCACGCAAACACGCGTTGTTCCATCGCCGCGGGACAAGGCATCATCGCCACTTGCTTGGAATCCCGTGGTAAACAGCCAGACCCTGCGGTTTCCCTCCTCCACGGCTTGCTCTGTGTAATGAACCATGGTCGTCTCCCAGCGAGGTCTGGACAGTAACAGATCCTCTCCACTTGGTCACTGGACACTGCAAACCACCCATACAAACAAATGTTTATTCTTGGTGACAAGCTTTTCAATAAAGAGAAAAGTGACCCATATGTGTTGATTGTCAAATGCCATACTACTTTCATAACATAGCGAGAAACAATTCAATGATAACTTCAAAAAATCTGATGTGTTGCACTTACATGACTTTCTCTACTCTTAAACTAACCATTCTTACAAACTCTTATTCCTATATCTTCTTCGTGTTAGTTGAGATAAACATTTGTACAAATTATCTTATTGCTTATTTCCTTGATGATCCATTTCACGAAAGTTCTAAGCTTTCCGAAACTCACACACATAACAAGGAATATCTCGGAAATAGTTCACCCTACAAGAAAATTTATTGAGTCATAAATTGTGTATTTTAGCAAGATCTACATTTATTATAGTATAATTTGGTCTATCTCTAACGGTTTACGAGTTATGCAAAATTCGTCCAGAGTAAATACGACTACAGGGGCTATAGCCAGAAAATTCAACATATACATTTCATTTGCCATCAAAATATCTCACACATATAACATTTTAATCAAAATCGTTAGAGCCATTTTCAAGAAAATCAAACTTTTCGAAAAATTTTCCATGTAAAGGGTAGTTTAGGGTGGGGCTAGTTTCTTCAAAATCTTCGTGTCGCACCATTGAAAGACATTAAACTTAAATACCAACTTTGGTTTTTATCCGACTTTTTGTTGTTGAGCTATGCTGTCCACAGACTGACAGACTGACACAGACACACACACGGACCTTTTTCTAAAAATGCTTTTTTTGGATTCAGGGGCTTGAAAACATATATTTCCGGTGAAATCTCGACATCGAATTTTTGGGTGGAATACAATACTTCCCCTACTTACCAGTAGAGAAAGTAAAAATGACAAAAATTCAATCCGGTGACAACGAAAGAAGCTTAAATTAAATAAAGATTGTGGTTTAATGGGACTGCATTTCGAAAATTTACCCATGGACGACGTTGAACCTATATATTAGATATGGTATTTCACCGGCTCTTGGTTTATCGGTATTGCGGCTTACAAACTGTCACGCGCATGGATGGACTATGGCGGGGGATGCTCAGAGATCGAATTTTCAGGTGGAATACAATATGCACTATAGGTAGGTGGTAGACAAGGTAAAAATGCAGCTCCAAATAAGTAAAATAAATAAATAAAGCAAAAATACCGTCTTCAATTCAGTACAATGTCATTATGTCATTGTGTGTCTATACCCTTGAAAACCCAGCCTCCTCGACTCTTTCCTCTTTTGTGCTTTTTCACCCCTTCCCTACATTTGAACATCATCTTGTGCCCAAATCTTCCATTGCATCTCTGAACAAGCAAGTTTCTGCTCATGCCAGACAATTTACTCCCCCCACCCCCCTCATTAAGATGTTCTTCAATTCTCTATGTCCACACTTGGACTTGTTATAATATTTTCTTGCATTTGTCGCCAATTGCAAGTATTCTAGAATGCCATGCTCTACTGAAAACCCTTCTGTGACTGTAGCAATGTTGTTTTCTTTACTTTAAAAGCTTCCTTTGCTTTTGTTAACGTTTGTTTGTGTTATTCCTATAGCCATACTTTGTCTTTTCTCATTTATGTCCCCCCTACTTATATATTTCCAAGAGGAATAATTTTCTTTTGCAAGAAATGACATTTTATCGACAAAGCTTCTTTCTTCCTTCTTTCTCCCTTTTTCTGCTACCAGTTAGTTATTTACCAAATTCATCAAGTGCATAAATGTGTATAAAGTGCGTTAACATTAATTCGATCCTGCACTTCATTAGTTGTAGAGATTATTTAGCTTTATAGAAACTGATAATCGGGAAAAAAACTGTAAATCAATTAATTAGACAGACGGAGAGACTCCTATTTTGATGTTCACTTACTCTTGAAACTACACCCTTCAAACCTTCGGAGTAATGTTCGTCAGTCCTGTCTTGGGAATGCGCGTTTATCAAAGTAAAGTAATCTTTGCCACTATCAAAATTCACAACTTTGATGTAACTCACGCATTTCAGAATACGGATTATGGCCTCAGCTTTTATTCCAATTCCTGTAATCTTTGAGCTGCTTTGAGTATTGTGTTTGGCATTCTGTCCTAGTATAACTTTCAATTTTCTTTATATGTCTTAATTATATACTTTAATTCATCGACTATTAATTCTTCGCGAACACTTACATTGGTATTTCTGTCCACTTCGTATATCCTCCTATAGGTCTCAGGAATCTTATTCCTGTGGTCGGTATTTTTTGCAGGTTTGTATTGGTCCATGTTTCCGATCCAATGGACTTTGGGGTGCATTCTAATTTACTTGACAAAGTTTCGTACCTAAAATAAACAACATAATATAATAGCTTTTGGAATAGTGGATAATAAACGACTTTCAGGGATGGCTAATACGGGAACTCTGCTGTACGGGGGGTGGAAGTCCATTTAATTTCTACCCTTTCTACCATGAAAGGCCTTTCAACTAATGCACACTCTGGTAGTGATTACTACGTGAGTGAAATGCAATGCAAAAAAAAAAAAAAAAAAAAAAAAAAACGTGCATGATTATATGTATTGAAATACATGAAGAAAGAAACACACTCAGCCACAACAGTAACACCACAAACTTGCTATATATTCCTCATTAAGCGAAAAGGATATTTTTTTTTTTCGCTAGAGGTGAACTCCTAGGACCACATCTCCATATACAAATGTGCGCACTCCGATTGTCGCAATTGGAATGTTGATTAATGACTGTTACCGTCCTCCTAATGAGGCCGTTATGCAAATGCCTCAGCCACGGAATGATAAATGCAAAACGTATCAGAAACAAATGCAGCAGACAAACACAAGAGGAAGAAAACAGGTAAACCCGTCGGAAACCACATTGACACCCATGTTTTTTGCTTTCAATTAAGAAGCAATTAAACTCGTGCTAAACCACCAGGAACAGTAAATCAGTCGCTGACATGGTGACGTCATATATGGTACTGCAGCTGGCTTCATGAAAAATGCAACATACTTTGCAGTGTATTTTCCTGCGTTTTAGTTACTTAGTTATTGCATGCTGCTCGCTGTTTTGGTAACGTCAAATTATTATTGTAACAAAATAACTAAATCAGTCCAATAACTTGGTTTCTTACTTTATTTTCCTTCAAAACACAGTTCTTTCCTACCGATGTTAACACACAACTTCTTCACTTTGAAGCGAGGTATCGCTCAGGACACACATACTAGAGGTCTGCACGGGCTCGGGCCAAGCCCTCGGGCCTAATTTGAAAAATGCTTGTCGGGCTCGGGCCGGGCTCGGGCTGGACTAGGTCGGGCTCGGGCCGGGCCCGGGCCCGGGCTTGAAAATTAATGGAATAAACAACTGAAAATGGATTTTAAAAATTTTTCAGCCAAGTTAACTGAACATTTATTTTCAATACTGTCTTATACCAGCATTAGAGCATTTTGAATTGTAGTGTGGTATATCCTTCGGTTTCCGAGTTACGAAATGTTGAATCCGGATTTTATTATGTTATGCCAAATGCTCTACACGACGAAATTAAAAAAAATGCCTATTTTTGAGGTTCTATTATATTTATATGATTATAATGTACAAATCTGCCATACAAATTTGTTTTATTAGCCTCAGCTCAAAAGACAATAGTTTTTAAATTTTGTCACTTGAAATTTCTAGTATAAATTTTTATAAGCTGCAAGTTTCTTTAGTAACTCAAAAGCGTTCAAAAGAAAAAAAAAAGTATGTGGCAGATTTACTTGTTTGTGTTTTGGGAATGATACGAAGAATTGCATGAAAAGTGCATCATGTGGCATTTTCAGAAAGTGAATATGGTGAAAACATAATTTTCAAAAACCTTAAATTTTAAAATGAAATACATTGTTATTCTGCATTTTTAGGGTACATTATGCAACTACAAGTATTTGTAATATAAAAACTCAAAACGCATTTAGTATTTTTAAAGCCATGGAATACAAATGTAATGTTTTGCCAGATTTGTACTAAATTTCAGTGGTACATTCACTTAAGAGGCAAAAAATAATGTATCATATTTCTTGGTCACCTATGTTGAAATGCCGAGAATAGCACAATTACCGCAGCATTTCTTTACTAGGAATTCTAAATGATTACTCTGCTGACACGTTTCAAATGCTGCTACTGATGCTGGTCAAAGCACAGAATGAGAGGGTTTGCAACTATATTATTTCTCACTACTCGGCTGCAATTCAATCCATTCCACGTATAAAATCTTACACTCTTATCTCGAACCCAAAGCGTATTTGATTCGTTTATACTCCTATAACGTTTAGTAACGCATGTTTCTTCCTGCTTTGTAAAGTGTAAACACAGCATCAATGTTTATACTGATACAATTACAGTTTGTTTTGTGGCTGACGCTGTAGTAATGTTACTGCATCATTATTGTTCAGCATTTCTCCAAATTGAAACGTTTATTTTATTATTATCATGACATGAATCACTATATATAATACATCAGACATCAGGGCCATTGCCCATTAGTCAGCATTAGTTGCAACATACAAGTTGTGACACTTATTTTTCATTTGATACTGGTAACCAAAGACATTGAAGGGACTTTTCGTAGAAAAGGTGGTAGCATTCATCAAGTGCGAGTACTGAAAGAAATTTTAGTGCAGCAGGATTAGTTATTCAAGAACGTCGAACCAACCTGAGCAGCCAGAGTGTGGATTCCATTCTCTTTCTGCACGACAATTTGGGTCATTAAACATGATGAGTCCTTAGTCCAATAACTTATAATTAATGTTTACTTTGATTTAAAGCATTCACAGGCATGCACATATCCATCGTAGAAGTAATTATAACCAGAGACCGGAATTTAGGCAGAATGCCTTTTTAAATGCATCAAATTTATCTTCAATTTGAAAGTGAATCTGTACGAATTATACCTTTGTGATTGAAATGCCACAGTTTTATATTGCCTTTTTCTGCCTTTTTAATATGTCTATTTTACAAAATATATGCTTTTTGTTGCCTTTATTTCATTATTTATGTATTATTTATTAATTATTAAACATTTTCTTTCGGTAGGTACATTTTATTTCAACAACCGTTAGACCGTGACAATGAAAGTTACTTCGCCGAATGTATACTATTGTCTTCAAGTTGCAGACGACATAGGAGTCCCTCATTCAATTCATTATTTTCTTTGCAACAATGAGTGCTGCCGCGCAAATAAACGTATAGAGTGAGTGAGTGAGTGAGTGAGTGAGTGAGTGAGTGAGTGAGTGAGTGAGTAGGGTTTAAGGGCCCGTCGACAGCTAGGTCATTAGAGCCCCTAAACGTATAGATAAATAAAGCATTTGGATTACCACGTGTGTTTATTTTAAAATGTAATAATGAGCGATTTTATTTTAGTTTTCATTGCGACGTTGTAGCTAGCAGCAAGGTGCCGAAATTCAATGTTCCTTTACGCACTAAATTACACAGTTATGTTAATACTTTTGGATCCGGCATATTTTGTACCGACGGTAAAGTACTCACATGCAAAATATATGAGCAGTCAGTGAACTACTAAAAGAAGTACTTTATATCACAACGTATCGGCACAATCAAACAGGGCTACAGGCAGAAGATTTCTTTGCTTCCAACAGTAATTGCAACATCGAGCCAAAAATCCCAGTTTGCATTCGATTTATGTTGCTTTCTTGAGCGTCAGAATCCCTTTCTGGAAATTACAGAATCCTACATTATCACAGTTTTTGGAGAAGTATACTAACCAATCTGTACCTAGCGAGTCAAGTTTGCGAAAATGTTACTTAACCGAATGTTACGATGACACAATGAAAATAACTAAAGATAAAATGAAAAATAAGATGATCTGGGATATCGACGAATATCGACGAGTCAACTGATACCATAGGTCGTTTCATTGCCAATTTGTTAATGGACGATTAGATCCTACAGAAGATGAATCAATGAAATCATTCCTGCTTACTACAGAGTGTCTTGAGAAAGTTAACGATCGAGCTATTGCGCAGTTATTCACCAGTTCATTAAATTTGCTGCGGCCTGAAGAGGTTCAATACGACGCCTTACTTTTCATCAGTGACGCTGCATCATATATGAAAAAGGCTGGAATAGCGTTAAAAGTGTTATTATTTCCAAACATGCTTCACATGACCTGCGTAGCACATGACTTTCACAGGGTGTTAGAAGAATACGATGCTTGTTTCTGGATGTTGGCAAATGGATTTCTAGTATTAAGATCTTTGTAAAAGACTCATCAAGAATCCTGACACTTAAGTACATTGCACCAGATGTAACTCTGCCCCCCCCCCCCCCAACCTATCATAACGAGATGGGGGACATGTATCGCGGCAGTACTTCGTTTAAAACTTTGAAGTTCTTTAAAATATGACGATCAACTATTGAATAGTGTAATGTATTATTGGGTTTCTCTTATTGCCTGTTTTAGTATTTATAATTCCTTTTTTCTGCCTGTTTTAACTATTTATAATGTCTTTTTGCCTGCCTATTTTAATGATTTATAATGCCTAAATTTCCCACCTCCAAATTTCTGCTATGGCCAATTGCGGATAGCTTACAACAGATTGAGTACATTAATATTGTTTTATAATCGTATATTGCCCCGACAAACCCAGAAACACACCTATAACCTTTTCTTCAAACTTGGAAAAAAAGGTTATTTCTAAGGCTTTAACGAGACAATATGATCTCAAAACAATATTAATGTACTAACGTTATTTATGCAGATACCCAACATTCGCTAGCATAAGAATTTGGACCAAAATTGGATTTTAGGAAATAAATAAATAAATAAATAATAATAATAATAATAATAATAATAATAATAATAATAATAATAATAATAATAATAATAATAATAATAATAATAATAATAATAATAATAATAATAATAATAACAACAATAATAACTAACAACAATAATAACAATAACAACAACAACCACAACAATAATAATAATAATAATAATAATAATAATAATAATAATAATAATATCAATAACTGCAGGATAATTTTGTTTAAAAGAAAATTGCACAATCGGGCTCGGGTCGGGCCCGGGCCATGGCCTATACACTATTCTCGGGCTCGGGCCGGGCCCGGGCCATGGCCTATAGACTATTCTCGGGCTCGGGCCGGGCTCGGGCTTGGTTGGTACCGGGCCGGGCCGGGCCGGGCCTAAGAAAGTCGGCCCGTGCAGGCCTCTAACACATACACACGCGCGCGCGCACACACACGCACACACACACCTATCTCCCAGGGTTCACCAAGCAGCCACCAGCTCCATGGGTTTCGACAGCGGTTCACCAAAACAGGTCATGCGACTACAGTGCCTCCCATCCGTGGAAAACAGAAGTTAACACTTCGCAAAGTCTCCACAAAACGGCACCAACTCGCCCATCGCCAACATTTCTTGTCCTGAAAGACCAGATTGAAATGAAGGTGAAATGAAATGGATGGAGGTGAAATTCGGGGATGTAGTTATACTTACAAAATTCGCGTCGTGACCTAGGGAAGCCCCCGATAACACCCATGAGTCACAAAGTTCAGCCATGGGAATCGAAACAGCGATCTCTGGTATGCGAGCCTCATACATTACCCCGAACCCATCTCGCTTGGTCCTTAAACGAGTGATTCCAAATAACATGATACATTCTTGCAGACACTCTTTTAAACTTTCGAGTCGAACACATAAGTAAATGACTGGCTCCGGTTCTTTCTTTCGAGAGGAAACAGTCTTGCCACGCCTCGAAAAAGTATATTCTTTAAAAAGACCTGGCGCAGAATTTGTGCTGCCTAAAGCAACTTCCATCAGTTATTTTATACTCGTATTATATCTTTTTGTCTCGTTATGGTTGTCCGCCAATGGAGCGAGAAAACCTAACTGACACAAGCATCCTGCAAAAGGCTGAGCCTACCAGAATATCAGCCCCTCTTAGTTGATAATTAGTTTTGCCAAAAGCAAACATGTTTACCAGTACTAAATCCTCATCTAATACTCGAGATTCAACGTATGTCAAGAGCATGTCAAGAGCACTTTGATTCCTGTGCTTGACAAACATGTGTAATATTTGGTTCAGCGAACTACCTGACTATGATTCCTCTCCGTTTTGAGAAAAATAAGTAAAACAACTCTTAGATTGAACTAGAAGCTCGCATCTGTTATGGAAGTTCTTATGATCCTTTGTGTCGCTGTGTAGCTTTAAAAATAAGGAAATAATAACCATAATAATAGTAATAATAATTATAATCATCATAAGAATAATCATAATAACAATAGTAAATAAAACATCGAGCAAAAGCTTTAACATAAAACGGTGCACGACTTTCATTTTACTGTAGGTAATTCTGAATGTTGCTGTATGTAAAGAAAATATCTCATTTCCTCTATTTTAAGGTTTAATATAGCTTTCTAGCTGGTTTCAGAGGTGGATATATCTGCAGATTACCTTATAACGTAGGAAAACTAAATTCAATACAATAAATACTTTGCCCTGTTAATAGGCGCTAATTACATAGATCACACCTTCCAGGACTTCTGTGTTACGAATTACTGCAATATTAAGTGCCGGCAGAAAAGTCTAACCGCAAACGTGACAAAAGGACTAAATCAGTACAGTTCGTTTTTTTCGCTTTATTTTCCTTCTAAACTTTTGCACAAATACGCAGTTCTCTTCTACTGAGGTTAACACTGTCTACAGTCTTTCTTGATATTACTACTCATAACTGTTAATTCTCGTAACCTTGACTCAGTCCTTCCACTGTCTTTCTTCACTTTCTCTCTCTCTTATACTAACTCCGACAATACAATCACTCGACGCTTGTTAAATCCTCCTCACTTTGACGCTATGTACACTTCACGACCACAGTAACACACACACACACACACACACACACACACACACACACACACACACACAGCTGCCTCGCACTCACTGACCGACTCTTGTGTCACTCTAACTCTGCTGTTTCCTTGCCTCCTTATATAGCGGGATGACGTCACACTGACCTTTCGCGAACTTATTCAAATACGCAGGCGATGGTGTAGCCAAATCTTTCTGGAAGGCTCTGGAGAAAATTCCTTTTGGTTCTGCCACTCGATTACTGTTAGTCACGTAGATGTGCATAAACAGCCGCGCGAGGCAGCAGCCAGACCTTGGGCGCCTTTGTTTGCTCGCCACCTGGCATATGGTGGTTGCAAGCTGGACTTTCTGTAGCTTTCATCCTATTGTTGTTAATGGTATAAACAGTTGAAATAACATCACACATTAAATTCCAAGTTTGTTCAGCAACATTGTTTTCTGAAGTTAAATGCAATTTTCAGTAAATATATAAGAAGTCAGCTATGTTCCTCCAACATTGTTCTTTAAGAAGCAATTTTTACAGATCCAATTGCGTTCTTTGAAAGTAAATGTACGAAGATTGAAGAGGAAGAGGTCAACTGTCAGGTTCACTGGAATGAAGCCAGCCTCCCTTTTTGAGGAGCACGCACATCTTTCGAAGTGTTGGGCATACGTGACAGGAGATTTGAATAGCACGCAACATTGCACAAGAGTTCAGAGACAGTGCGGCCTTTGCATGGCAGTTACCACACGCTCATTCGTGTCGAGCCACTTCTCTTTTTTGCTCCTTCTGTCTCACCAAAGGAATCTTCAATTATATACATACTCTAGAAGTTGTAGAAGTGATAACTGAGCAAGATGGCTCCGCAATAGCGTGTGCGGTTCGCATTCGGGAGGTGGTGGGTTCGATTCCTGCGGCTGACCTTCCTGACCCATGGATTTTTTGGCAGTTTTCCCGGGTTACCAGGAAAATGCTGGGATGGATAATTATATCACCAAATTTCCCCAAAACGAAGATCTAGATCAGGGTAGTCGTTGGAGCGGAGGCAAGGTTTTATTTTCTTTTATATATATATATATTATATATATATATTATATATATATATTTTTTATCTCGCCGGTGGGGTAGGTCTACTGCTTGTCACCAAGCGTTGATGCCTGTCTACGCTGGCATATTACGTTCCCCAGTAGATTCCTAGATTCTATCAGAGATCCTTGGTCTTCAAGGATTTCATGTGATCTTGCGATCTTGGTATATTGTCTCCATTCTGGTTCACGGTGGTCTGAATAGAGTCCCAGTTAGCATCAGGAGACTGAGTGCACCCCGAACCAGACCTCCCAGCAGGGAAAATCTCCACCCCGGTCCTGGGGACCGAACTGGGGTCCTTCGCGCAAGACGCAAGCGCGCCAGTGACACAAAATGGCATATCTGATCTAAGTAGAAACTAAAATTCCCGTAGAAACTCCTTTCCGAAACATGAAGCTGAAAACAGATAAAACTACCTTCAATTTAGTGACTTCATAATCATCTTGCGCTCTTAAAGCTGAATTGGATAACTTGGGAAAATGCAAAGATAACATAATGTTACAGCATCGTCTGTTTTATATATCACTTAACAAAATTTCACCACTCCTAGTGTCTGTGTTGTTGCCAGACAACAATGAAGAGGTGCAAACTAAAATTCTACTGCAGGCTTCGTAGAGAACAAAACATAAAAACTTATAAAGCGTTGGCTATTGTTTTGAGGAAGTGAATGTTTACGAGCAAGTCCTGCGGCTGACTCTAATGTTTACTGCCCAAAGGACGAAATGCGACGTTTTATATCCCCGGTCGTCAGTTAGTCCCCTCTGGAATCATTTAGATAATGAATTTGCTTAAATACGAGAAGAAAAAGGCACAGAAAAATAATATTTTCCAGTAGCAGCAGCAGTAGTACTCCCTCTTGTGTTTTACGAGGAGATGGAGTAGGTGTTAAAAATGCGACGATCTCAAAGGAAACACTTTTCTGTATAAAGAGACAGAATATCCCATTGTTCCGCTTGCATGTTTTGTGTGAAAAGAGGTGGAGAAAATGAGTTAAATTGCTTTCGTTCACAGCTCCAGTTTTTTGTCGAGTCTTTGTTGTAAAACTGCTTTCGGCTTCTAAACTTAATTTGCAAGTTTTTCGCTTCGATTGTTGTGATAAATGCGTTTTTATATTAAATAGAATTCATATTTCACCGCGTTAGGGTAGATATTTAACATTAATAACGTGCTTTGACAACTGGAAAATAAAGCACCTAACATGTTTGTGTAAAGTCTATCTTGTTTACTCAAAATGAAGTTTCAGCAAATCGATACTTTACCACAGAAATCTTTGAACCTGTCAATGTCATTAAGCGCTGTGCCTGTCAAATTTATTTTCTGTTTTGTTTGTACTAATGCCATACGGGAAATGTTTATTGTTCTGTGGATGACAGCGGGTTTTCCTGCGAGTTTGAAAATCCGAGTATATGGTGTGGCAACAATGGTTCAGCTGTTAATAATTCCACGATTAGTTAAGAGCAAGCAAGCATTCTTAATCGACAGCCATCGATATCTAATTGCTATTTGTGGGAGACCACTTTAAATTTTTAATACTAGTTCTTGAGCAGGGTGCCCATAAAGTCTGTAATCATGGACATAAGGGGAGTTAGGGGTGAGTTTGGGAAATTCTACAATTTGTATGCCAGCATTACCAAATTTTAACCACGTTAATATAGTGTTTAGATATGCAACTGTGCAAAATTTGAAGTATGTAAGTCAAATAGTTTTTTAATTAAAAGCTTTTAATTGATTAAAAAGATACTCTGATTAAAAATGCTCCTTGCGTAACAATTTTTGAATGTTTGGGATGAAACTTGGTGATCTGATGCTTCATGCACTTGAAAGTCTTAATTGCTCTGGATTTTTATTTTACACCAGTACTTTAGTACCTGGAAATTTTTTAATATGTCTAGTTACATATTTCACGTTTTTTAAACTTTCCATCAGCATTTGAATGTGAATATGTTCAATATTACTTGACTGATATCAAAACCCAGAGCAATTTTGGAGCCTTATATGAATAAGAACACATCCTGAAATTTTCAAAAGAATCCCTTAAGAACTCTGACGCAAGGAGTTTTTCAGATGCGTGAAAATGCTGAGAAAAAAGAAACTGAGAAAAACAGCATTAAACTTTTAAAACGTTCTAACCCCATCAGAGGTGTGTTGCAGCAAAGGTTTCACTTTCTGATCTCTTACCCTCTCCTGTACTGACAATTTATGGGCTCTCCTTGTGTGTGTTTGTTTCCTGGCAATGCATTTTCTACTCTGAATACATCTTCTAGCATTGCACTTATGACAAATGCATATTGTTCCAACTGAAATGTTTTCATTCCTAAGACTATTCAACACTTGAATTGACTTCACACACCCCATATTAAACTCCATTACAGCTTTCAGTACTGCAAGTTCAAGTTTATTCCTAGACACACACCTATTTTGGACAAATAGCTCCCATAACATTGTGAAGAGATTCATTCGAGTTCTGTGTCGTACCCTTGGCATAGCGTTCTAGCAGCTGGTCAGAACCAAGTCGCTGATCCGGAAATAGAGTTTTAGTTACCACTTCTAGAGACGACTTGTGATTTTGTGGATGCAGATTGGGGATAATTTACATGATTGAGTTTCTAATCCGTCGATATTCAGTCTCGGTGGGTGCGTGCGCCTAACCACCAGCCATTTAATCACTATGCACCACTAATTAAACATGGCCGCCAGATCTTTAAAAATGGCGCTGGCATCAAAATCATTGCACTCTTTAATAGATAAAACATTGAACAATTTTTCAACATAAAAATCTAAAAATCAACTTTTTTTACCAAATGGGCCAAATCTCACCCCTAACTCCCCATAATACCCGTACACATACATAAACTCTCGCACCACATATCTGCTACCTTTTTCAACACACTTCCTCTTACGTTGTGCACAATTTGTTTGAATTGTCGTCAATATACGTGGATTAAGGAAAGTACATGAGCAATAACTCTTTGACGGAGATGTTCCACTTGCCGGATATGCTCTGCATACACCCCACCTTTCACAACCCCCCAAATGGGTAAAACTCCATAGAAGCTGCCCATTCCACAGGGTCCTTTCTCCCAATCCAGTGTCCAAGTAATATTTCGTTTAACCAGTTTCGTACGAAATCTGCATAATGAGGCAGGACCCCAAGTTGGAGAAACTCTGGGTAACCGATTACACGAAGTTCTGGTATCATGTCATAACCCAACAGTTCTCCAGTGACTTGATTCAAAGAAAACTGGACCAACAAACTTATTGCCTCATAAACCACACGAGACCATCATTTTTGAAGAGCCTGTCAATGTACCAGTGTGGGGTTGATTGTGACCAATTCCTTAAATGCCACTATAATGCAGTTGGTTTCTACTTGAGGCTTGCTTACCCTGTTCAGCGAGCCTAGTGCCGATAGACTCGCTGGTAACAAATAGCATTACGCATATCCGAACCACTACAACAGGGCGCGACATTAATGGACAGCATATCACTTGATTTAATCTCTATAACACAAATTTGTCATAGACGCATGTAATTTAGAGGTATAGAGCTATTTTAAGTAACTGATTTTTCCGATCATATGGTAAGCATAATTAAACAAGAGAAATTGTTTAGTTTTACAACAATCCTTTTTGATAAAGAGACACCTGTGTGACATGTTGTGTGTGTTTGTATTGCAGGACAACAGCCCTGGCCAGGAGATCCTAGACACGGTCTTTCGACATTTGAATCTTCTAGAGACAGCCTATTTTGGTTTACGCTATTTGGACGCTTCTAATCAAACGGTAAGTACTCTACAGGAATTATCATACCTTAAGCTAAAGGCGAGCATTTTAGAGAAGCAGGAGTATATAAATATTAAAAGGACTTTCAAATTATGTCAAATAATTTTGAATGTGTATCTTTAATACATATATTTGCATTAGAAAATAGATATGCTTGCAATTTATATAGGTATTTGCAATTTTGCTTACTTCCATTAATATTTAAGCCATATTAAATTTCTGCAATGTCTCCTATTCCATTTAGGCAATTTACTATCCTCTTAAGTTTTCTCCTTTTCTTTTACACATCCCATCTCCTCCCATGCCTAAGCTTGTACGACTGATAAAAACTAACTGCAGCAGAAATTTAGTAGCCTCTCTTTTGGACTATTTTACAATTTAACACCTTTGTAGGTTATATCGCATGGACTACTGCAGATTCTTTGACACAAATAATTCAGTGTAGGTGTAACAGTTCGGTTATTTGTTGTTAAGATTACTTGTCCGCACTTTGGCATGGTGGCTCAGTAGTGAGAGCAACTGGAAGATCCTGATTCAAATCCCGGCTACGCATTGAATTTTTCAGTACGATTCCACCAATTCCAAATAATTAAATTCACACACACACATTCACACTTCCGGACTTTAGGGACGATGGAGAATAATCGTAGTTAAAGAAAAATTCCCACCCTTCATCCGGGAATCGAACTTGGACCCCTTGCACAACAGACCGACTGAGCTACAGAACCAGCCTACTTGTTATTGTTTTCCTACTTGTGTTGATTCAAATCAAATCACCACTACACCACCTGTGACGTCACGAGATTAAATTAATGAACAACTGAATAACGGAATCCTAACGCAACCAACAATGCAAATGAGAAAATAATAACCCCAAAATGAACATAAGCCGAAATCACAACACAATAAACACACTTTTTCCTAAGAATCTGATTTCTTTCGAAATTGACAGTGTAAATTTGGTATTTTAAAGAACGTTGATTAAAAAAGCAATTTTCAAAGTTGAAAATTAGAGGTAACTGTGTTAGTAATGGAAACTGAAGTGGATGTTGAGATCGCAGCTATCAACTGAATGACGTAATCTATTAATTACTGCATACCAACACTATTGCGAGCTGACGTTTCATTCCTTAAAAGCATACCTGTAAGCATATTATAAGATAAACGCGATATCCAAGAGATTGCTTAAATGTTATTGGCCAATGTACAATGTCATAGAGAGTTTTAGAGGAAGGATTTGCTGCGTTGTCAGATTTATACCATGGGTAAAATAGAACGTTTCTGCTAGTTGAAACGGTAATTTTGTTCTGGTTACCCCGAACGGTGCGCTTTTAACATAGAGACCCACAAATAATATTGGCTGTTAGCTAAAAATTAGGTTAGCCTGTTCAACGGTCAGATTAATTGCATTCATTAGCCCCTTTAACGATATAATTGGTTGCTTACATCACTTCCTAATTGTGCATTAGCTTAGCTTTGGGGTTCGTTAGTGGCAACACTGCAAATATTTACATTCATATTTTCCATCGCACCATCAAATTGTCCATAGGGTAATGTATAATTAGCTGCAATACCATCACCTCTCTTTCATCATAAACATAACGAGCAGATATTAGTTTTAAATTAATGGTTTACGATGCGAAAATGTGTTTACACGAAGCAGAGGATCAGTGCTTGCTTTTTACGTTTCTGATATTTCAACTCCTCGTGGTGCTATTTGGAACAACATAGCATCAATTAAGGAAACAAAACAAAAGAAGATAGCGTGTGCTACATTTAAGTAGGAAATACAACTTTTCAAAGTAAAGTCTATTTTCTGTTTACTCGTACATCTGAAATAGGATTTTCCAACTTGCGAGGGTTCGAGGGTCACATTAAAAAACATAGGTACGATTGCGGACCGCAATTTAATATGGGATGGATAATTGGATGGGCCGTGTTGCAGTTGGGTACCCGTATTGTTCAATTTCTCTGGATGCTGTTGTTGCTATTTAACAATGTGACATACGATTTGTTACCTAGTTGTCCCGAATAATATCTCAGGTTCCTTATCTTCCGTTTTTCTGAACTACTATGTGACAACTGATGCAACTTGATTGTGTGGTTGTTTGGAAGTAATGATTATTCAAGTTTTGTTAAATTTTAATTTTCCTTATTCTCAAGTAACACACTTTTGTTTCGCAGTAGATTATTCACTATGTTCTATTTAATCCGGCGTCTTCTTATATTATAGCCATCTTCACGAGAAAGTTTTACTGGGTAGATTCTTATGTTACTTTTAAAAACATCACTTGTTAGTTGTCTTAAATTAACAATACAGTAATGTTATACCTAATTAACATGTTTAGTTATTTTAAAATTTCAACTATAGTCATTAAGAATAATCAACTTGTTTGGGTTCTTTCAATAACTGCATTTTTTTCTTTTTTTTTTTTTTTTTTTCTTTTTTTTTTTTTTGCATCATCGATCTTGTTATATTCCTCTTCTTGTACTTTGCACTTTGCTTTCTATTTAAAGATATTAAATGGGTTATGTAGCTCAATGTTTCCAACAAATCTTTCAGTGTTGTTCCCGCTTCCTGTCGTTTTTCTTTCTCTACTGGTAAGTGGGGAAAGTATTGTATTCCACCCAAAAATTCGATGTCGAGATTTCACCGGAAATATATGTTTTGAGCCCCGTGAACCCCTCCCCCCAAAGCATTTTTAGAAAAAGGTCCGTGTGTACTAAATTTGGTATTTGAGTTTGTCTTTCAAGGATACGACACAAAGATTTTGAAGAAAATAGCCCCACCCTAAACTACCCTTTACATGGAACATTTTTCGAAAATCTTGATTTTCTTGCAAATGGCTCTAACGATTTTGATTAAAATGCCATATGTTTGAGATATTTTTATGACAAATGAAATGTATATCTTGAATTTTTTGGCTATAGCCCCTGTAGTCGTATTTACTCTGGACGACTTTTGGATAACTGGTAAACCGTTAGACATAGACCAAGTGATACTATACAAAAATGTAGATCTTGCTAAAACACGCAATTTATGTCCAAATATATTTTCTTGTAGGGTGAACCATTTCGGAGATATTCCTTGTTATGTGTGTGAGTTTCAAAAAACAAAACTTTCGTGAAATGGAACATCGTTGTTCATTTTTTTTTACATGTTAAGTGTGCAAAGAGAACGGAATCTCAAAGCTTTAAAAGATTGACTATTGCACAAAGCCTAATGTATTCTAATGCCTCACTTGCACCTACAAGGAAATACGCAATAAGATTTGTACAAATGTTTATCTCAACTAACACGAAGAAGATATAGGAATAAGAGTTTGTAAGAATGGTTAGTACAAGAGTAGAGAAAGTCATGCGAGTGCAACACATCAGATTTTTACTGAATGTTTGAAAATGCTTAATTTGTTTCGATAGAAAAACGTGCTTTGGTGGATATGACTGGCCTGACACTTTCTCTTTCATGTCTTTGGATTCTGGGTTCATTTGAGCCATTAGTGATTGCTATTTTTATTCCTCGATGCTTAATTCACGCCCAAACGCCTAACTCATATCGGACGATAAATGAATGACGTAAAATGATTCTCAAATGAGCTGAGAATTAGCACCTCATTCTTATCTTATTCAGATAACTCACACGAACCGAGATTCGAACTCGGCACCTCTAGATGTTATACAGACACGCTACCCCACACCACAGAGGTGGGCTATAATTACTATCAAGCTCTGTTTACGTAAGGGGGGGGGGTGTCAAATTTTCCCTCTCCAGTAATGTGATCGAAATGGATGAAGAGAATCAAGTATCGCTATTGGAGTGCTAAGGGAAACAATATGGACTTAATCCCAAAATCCATTCTGTGGGAGGGGAAAAGCCTTTGTTCAGAATACTTTCCTGTTAATTTTGAATCATAGAAAATGGATTTTGTCCAGTGGGGATGAAAGGAATTTGCGTTTATTAACATGCATTGATTCCGGGAATATATATTGCATTGCTAAATAAAAACATCGCAATAAATTCCGCACATATGTTGTAATGCTTTTATTTCATTGTAATGTAGAACCAAATAAAACTAGTTTTGCATCTGTTCTATTGAACAAGTAAAGACATTTGTATTTACATATGAATCAAGCGTACCTTGCCTTGTTTATTATAAGATAAACTCGCGTGAAAATTCATTCAGTGCACTGGTTCTCTTTTTGGGCGTTTGCCACATCACATAGAGGATATATTCCCTCGTGTGGAAAGTGTCTATGTAGCGACTTGGGAATATAATTGCAGTTGCAGTATATGTGTTGTATTCGGTATAAGACTTTCCTGAATGAGTGACATCCTGCAAATTGATGGTTGGAGTAATGTCTCTGTTTCCTGTTTGAAATAAACAAGTGACTTGTGTTAATGCGAACAGGCACTGTACACACGCACTATCCCGCTATGTTTACTACACGAAAGTCTGAGAGATACCTAACCTTATATCCCTGTGGTCTTTTAAATACAAACGTGAACTCGAGCATAAGCTACTGGGCAACTTAGAGCCATTCGCTACGTCTAAAACATATCTTTACATGTGCGTGTCTCAGTGTCTGTTTGACATAGCTCAAAAGGGAAAACTCGAATAAATACCACACTTAAGGGACACTGGGAGTGAAATTTGAAAGTTCCACAGTTCTTGATAGATTTTTCTGAAATTCTTACTGTGTTTGTATTTATATCAGAATAGGAGGTACACCAAATTTCATTAAAATTGGATAATTCGTTTAGGATATATAAATTATTTTATGAATTTAATAAGCACATTTTCAAAATAGAGCTCGCGCCTATTGACTTTTCAAAATGCATTTATATTGGCAGAACTGATACTCTAAAACATGGGTAACAATTGTATGAAGACATACTTCAAATACGTTTGCTGATTATGCTGTACATATTTTTTTTTGATAACAAAGAAAATTTAATCTTAAAAATTATTGATTTTTTTCATACAAAAATGTTTTTGGAATTCATGTTAATGATAACATCAATATTGAATCATAGTTTTGTTTATCTACTATTTATGAATACTTTTGGAAATTTTCATTGAATTTGAAGCAAAACTCAGGCGCGACCTTCTTTTAGAATGTGCAGAAATGTAGTTTTGAGAAAAACAGGCTTTTATATAGGAGCATCCTGTGTACGTTAAGGGAAGAGCACTATTTGAAAGGGCCGTAATGACCACATTGAGTGGGGGAAATGAAAAATGTTAGCTAATCCAAATGCACAGGTGTTCCAGGAACATTTTAAGGTTAAAAAAAAAAAAAAAATCGACTTTTTGACAATTTTGACCAAAATTTCACTCCCAGTGTCCCTTAAGAACTTCCAAGAATGCAAAATGAAGATTTTGAAGGAAATTATCTCCCTAAACTACCCTTTTACATAAACTTTTTTCGAGTTTTTTATTTTCTCAATAATGGCTCTAATTGACATGCCAAATTTTAAAGCTATTTTCATTACAAGATGTATGTTTTCAATGCTCCCAGAATAGTGGTACCGTTTATTCTTCGTAAACAAGCCCCGCCCGCGAATTTTCTCGAATAGTCTGAAATCACTTTGTTCTGCCGCGCCATTGTGGTCGGGCCGCGTATTTACAAGCAGTGATGTGACGTAGCTTGACCGTGAACGTCTCTTTGACGGCCGCGCTGTTCGTAATGACAAATACTAATTTAATTTGTATTCCAAATCTGTCTATAAAAGTTAAGTGAAATATAGTGTAAATCCATCAGTGAGTGCTTCTGGAGTGTAACTTTAACCCGCTGTAATGGTGTACAGATTCACGCACGGGGATCCAACAATCCCATTTTCGCACAATTTCAGAGAAAGTAAGTTTTTGAGTTCAGTAGTCAAACATGAAAACGATTACTTTCGTCGTACTGGATTTTTAATTCTTGATCTATTTGTGCTTTACTCTTTCATAGCGAAGTACAAAATGCAAAGAAAGGCTAAAATTTACAGAAAGAGCATCAAATCTGGCTCACTCCTGAGTGCTACATTTCTTTCAAGCAAAGAAAAGTCCAAAGGCATTAAGTAAAAATTGCCGATACGAACGTTAAGTGGGGTTGCGTGCCCCAGCCATTAGCTTCAGGAGTGGCATGGAGAGGTGGGTTGTTTCAAGCTGGAAGAAATGTGGACGTTACTGTTTCCCTTCTATATAGAACTCGCCCAAATCATCACATTTCTTCGCCGTTTTAACAGTTTCATATTCTACACACATTTTTACTCACATAAAAATAATGGGGTTGTTCAGAAAGGAGCTTCAATTTTTATTTACTGTAAGTTGTGGAAAAAAAAAAAACACACAATTAGATGGAAGAGGCTCAACAATTAAAAAAACCCACCATGGTTGAAATGTCCCGTGAATGGCATAAAGCGTCACTTTTTAATTTATAGAAAAAAAGTAAGTGGATTATTCAAGTCCAACATTAACTTCTGCGATAGATTCAACAAACAGGCGTTTCGTAATAAATAAATAAATTTATAATCTACAAGTTTCAGAACTAGGAATACAAAAGTTCGCTTGCGACAAAAAATACATTCCGCTTTGATGCTTTGTGCAACAATTGGAGTTCTGGTTAAATGAATGCATTCACCATAACCATATAAATTTCAACTTTCTTCTCTCGAGTAACTGGACAATATATTTCTGTGTTTAGTATAAATGTTGAAATTGCCAGTTCTTTTGCATATACTCTATATCACTTAAAGAACACAATGTTTTAAATTTTGATTTTCTTGAAAATGGCTCTAACAATTTTGATTAAAATGTCATATGTTTAAGATATTTGTATGACGAATAAAATGTATATCTTGAATTTTCTAGCTATAGCCTATGTAGTCCTGTTTACTCCGGATGACTTTTGAATAACTCGTAAACTGTAAGAGATAAACGAAATACTACTATACAAAAATGTAGATCTGGCTAAAACACACAATTTATGTCCCTTTTTTGTAGAGTGGACCATTTCGGAGATATTCCATGTTAATTCTTTTACTTTTGGAGAACTCAAAACTTTCGTGAAATGGAATATCATTGTTCATTTTTTTATATGTTAAGTGTGCAAAGAGAACGGAATCTCAAAGCTTTAAAACATTTGACTATCGCTCAAAGCCTATTGTATTCTAATATTCCTCTTGCACCTACAAGGAAATAAGCAATAAGATAATTTGTACAAATGTTTATCTCAACTAACACGAAGAAGGTATAGGAATAAGAGTTTGCAAGAATGGTTAGTACAAGAGTAGAGAAAGTCATGTGAGTGTAACACATCAGATTTTTACTTTAAATGCACAGATGAAACTAGTAGCCACAATTGCAGATTGTAATACTAATGTTTGTTAATGTATCGTGTCTTGTTTTTCCAGCACCCACGTTATTCTTTCCCTAAACATATCGTTTCTGCAACAAATACATGTCATTAAATATATAGCATGTAATAAAATACTCAGCTAGATAAAATATTGTACACAACACGTTACAAAATTAGGTTTAGAACTAGTATTATAAATATCTATAATCTTACTTGGTACTTTTTGACTGCCTTAATTTTGTTAAGAAGAAGCAAAGTTTAGTTCCTGTTTTCTTACGAATTACTTTTAAGTTGCTGCCAACAATACCTAGGCAAACAGCAATCTAAGATCAATGCACTCCTCGTCTTTAAAACTGACAAAGAAAGAAAAGTAAAGGACGCCAATTACCTTCGTGAAGGTTTAGATTTAACCCCTTTTCGTGAAGCGTTCTCTAGAATACTCTCAGCTATGTAAAAGATAATGAAATCTACCGAAACGTTGTGCGTTCAGTTTCAGCGAGTAAATTTTTAGCTAATGTCACAATGTTAGCAGGAAAGAGGAAGAATGAGGACGGGACGGGTTTCTTCCTAGGATATAATTAATCCCAACTCATTTACACTTCAGTTTCAAGTGGTTCCACTTGCTTGTTAGACTTGTTTTTACCATCATAATTAACAAGGCCGAAGGATGGTCGATCAAATGGTGTGATGTTAACCTGAAACAACGCACTTTTTGCTTCTTTCTTTCTTTTATTCCCTTCCGAACGGCTCTCATTGTTTGAGTTGACTCACGAAAATGATTTTTGTTCCAGTTCCGAGAGGAAGGAAAGTAATGTATATAGGCAAGCACTGACATAAGCTTCCTTAAACTTATTGTTGTGTTATGGTTAAATTAGACAACTAAAACAAGTAACGGAAGTTAAATACAGAAACAAATGAATGACGTAGTTGTAATGGAGGCACAAGTTGTAGTAGATTTTGGAGTTGCCCTAGTTCGATCTAGCTGCAGCCTTTGAAACTGTCAAACGATCTTGGTAACGGATCGATGTGAGTTCCGTAATAAATTTGTCTATTGAAATCAATAGCACGAGCTT
Source organism: Tenodera sinensis (assembly GCA_030765045.1). Taxonomy (NCBI): domain Eukaryota; kingdom Metazoa; phylum Arthropoda; class Insecta; order Mantodea; family Mantidae; genus Tenodera; species Tenodera sinensis. The sequence continues at coordinate 161,629,629 of CM060967.1, read as the reverse complement.
TATTATCTTTTTGTGGCGTTTCAGAATTGAATATTTACACAAAGTATCACAATTTTATATTAATATGCTAGTTCTTTTCGTTGCTGCTGATTACAAACGACTTCTCAATGCCTCTGTTTTGTAATTAATTATGAGGTGTTAAAAAAAAAGCTGCTTAGAATTAACTGCGGCCAAATAGCCAAGTGAAGTTACCTGTTTCATATTCACTGATTGACTTTGTCCTTCTTGTGCATAGTTCGATGTGATAACTGTCACACGCTTTTCACACAGCCTATATTCACATTCCATGTTTTGTTCGTGGTAGTTCTTGTATATCGTGTGGTAGAGTCCGTGGACTGCCAACCTGGTGATATCGTGCCTTATTTCGATATTTTCCTTCGTCCATGCGCGGTCCATCATGGTTCCTGTGCACTAGAATTCTTTCTTCTCTTTTCCTCTTCAGTGTTTCTAGGAGATTCTATGAAGCGCTGTGCTTGGTAGGAGCACGCTTGTCTTGAGTTCCTTTATGAGTTTTGACACTCCTAGTGCTTTCTTTATGTATCTGCATTTATTCTTTCCAGGATGGGTAGGGTTTGCATTGTTAAGTGAGGCTACATAATTTCTACGCCGTAATTCGGTATTGGTAGGAAGAAATGAGTCATTTGCACATAAGAGCCAAGCTCGGGTGTCTCAGTCACTGATTGCTATCCATGGCACAATCCAGAAGGGTTCCCTGTACCCTCAGGCAGACGGCCCACCGTCATCTTCATCAGCCACTTTGGTGTGGAGCCCTCCAGCAATTAGAACGTTTTAATATTCATAATTTAGTAAGATTTTATGAAGCTTAGTTGAAAAAGTTGTGCCTCAGCTAGGGACGTTGCGTGTGTCAGTGGCCCAGCTGTTCGGGAGACCGGCAGGAAGGGAAGGAAGAATAATTATTCAAATTAGGTTGCTTGCACCTGACTCTGCGATGCAACAGGTGCTTTCTGCCGTCCCAAATGTTTCGTTTTGTTTTTACGACAGTTACTGAGTCACTGAGTCAAGGCAGTTAAGAGGAATGCCCCTTATTGTTCTACCGCTAAGGAAGAAATGAAAGCACTTGCAACGAACTGTTTATTACCCCTTCTCCTTTCATGGTACCTACTTGTGGCATCCAGAGCAATACAAGACACACCTTTCATACCAGTGACATCACTTTACGACCCATTGTTACACCGAAATTCTAAATAAAGCAAACAATTTGAAAAACATGAAAGGAAAAGTTTGGTTAGAAATGTCATTTTGCAGTCTATCATTTCGTGTTATGCATTTGAACATTAAAATAAATGTAGACTTAAATTAATCGTCACCTTAGTATAATCAGAGAAGAGTACTTAATGAAATCATGTACTTACTGAGAACGTTGGTAAAATATATAAATATTTGCAATCCCATCGTAATGTGAAATCCTAAAGAACGCTGTTTGCAGACTTAAATTTAAGTGTTTGTTATCCACAGTTAACAACGATTACACGGTCAGTATAAAAACTAAAGAAATTACCTAGTTTGAGAATTTTGTTGATTATTTTCATATTTCTTACTGTTCTTCCCACACTACTTTTAAATATGATATATGTAGTATATATGTTTCTATATACAACATAATATTATGCAGTATTTTATCATTTATTATTATCGGAAATTTTGAACCACTTTGTAAAATTCGCATTTGCTAAGCAGCCCTATTTATTATGTTTTCCCCTCGTAAACATTTGGAATTGTGTAGAACGAATGAGAGTTTTAACTAAATTATAATTTTTGGGATCATTGTCCTGTATAATTAAAAGTACGACTTTTCGAAGACACAATACAATGTGCAATGTCACATTATCAAAGCGCTGGAATTTAAATAATGTTGAAGTGAAAATTGGCGAAAAAATTTCTTGTGTGCTATAAACAGTTTTAACTAAGGTGCTGATTAAAACAACAGAGTCGATTGAAATACACAAGTACATAAAAATGTGTTAAATATTAACTGCAACTGCAATTTCTAAGTGTTAACTTGAACAGGAGATCTATCTGAATTAACCACTTTCACAAATATTATCTAAACAGAAAGGTAAACTTGATAATTGGACACAGAAAAGACTCTTCACTGTATAGTGATTTTGTAAAATGCCATGGAAACCTTAATTTGATTTTAAGAATACATTAGCAATGTCAGAAAATTATATCAAGATCATTACTGATAGGATGTGAAGATGGAGCATGTATAAGCACCTAATTGGTGAAGTGAAGAAGGAGAAGAAGAAGATGATGATGAAGAAAGGTTTTTAGGAATAGTTACTCTCCTTATCTGATATAAAGCTAAGAGATTGTGGATTTTAGCTGAGACACAGTGCAAGCGTATCGAAATGTATCGAAATAGAACAAATCATTCCTCGGCGTACAGAAGTATGCTAAGGTGGGGTACTGATAAGGAACAGTTACAAAGGGAAGTTAATTCTCGGAAGCACTTTAATGTCAATGGATAGCTATTGTTAGGCAGTACCAAGTCCATTGTTTGTTGGCGCCACGGACAATGGGCATTAGCCTCCGCGAAACAAGCTTGAATCATGTTTCATCTCCCATTGTGGCTTACACAGTGCTCCTTGATTTAAATACAAAAGTAACGTGACATATGTATGTCTCACTCGCTCACTCTTTCTCTCTCAATGAGCACTTAGGAATGTTCATAAGCAAGTAGTACAGGAGGTGTGGTCGACAATGCTCACTTCTAGCGGCCTCTTATGCTTTAGTTCGACAAAATATTGACATATTTTCTGGCACATAGAAACTATTAAATCCACTATTTTTATCACAGTACGTTAGTTTTTCACAGCAAACTGGTATTCGTAACTGAAGGCCAATCCTAAAACTTTTGAGGATGCTTGTAATCGTCTGTGTTTCATTTTGAAATTAATTTCACAACGAATAGGATTGTCTTAGTTGCATTATTACCTCTGCATTTTAGGAACAATTGTGTCACAAAAGGCAAAATACTGCTAGTTTTTCAGACATACTGATTTTCAGTCTCATAGTTTTCCACCACTACAACTCCTTCCTCCCAGATACAAACATATGAAGTTACTCTTCGTATACTTAGGTATTAGTGGAATTACACTAGTTAAGCTTTTAGTTAAGAATACTGTTAAAACTGCATGTGCTTTATGCTTTACTTCATTAAGTTTAATTTTCTCTCCTAAGAATGTCGATATTTTGTTGAAATTAAATTTAGTTTTTACTTCTGGAGACTCGTTAACTGTTTTGGTTCTACATTCGGCGTGAAAAGCTGTTTAATTTTTTCAGAAGCTTGAAGTTCTTTTACTGGTCGTAAATTTACGACATGGGACCGCCGGCTTTGCTTCCCTTCTGAATAAAGTCTTGCTAAATACTTTTACGTCCGAAGAAACCCATCGACTCGGGAACCAGAGCTAATGTAACGGACATTTTGCTGCTACGAGGTATATTATAGACAGAAATGTAACTTTTTAATGAGTAATTCAAACCAGATATCAATATGTTATTTGGTTGTGGGGGTTAGCGCTTGGTACCAACACAGCATGCGTGTATTTCCGTTTACTTCATTTTATCCACGAATGGTTCTCTTTCGAACGCAAGTGACTCCATTTGTATTTTGAAGTTATTATTTGCGGAAAATAACTGGGAATTGAGAGGGGCAGCAGTGCCGGAAGTTAGTCTGGCTGGTGGAAAATCGCGCGCCAACTGAGTTGGAACCGTCTGTATACTAATCCACCTGCTGCTGCCGCCGCCGCCTCCTACTCCCACCCCCTGCTAAATGTAATGGACGAGCTCCCCATTCGACAGGTTGCTCCGTACAGTCCCTCCAGAAATGTACTGACATCGCATTATTCCAGAGAAACCTACCTACCTAATATATAAAATATTATTTCTGGCATACCATCCCCAACATGAATACAATATAAGGCGATTTATGGCTGTTACAATGTTCCCCTGACTTATTTAAAGCACTTTCGTTCATACTTAATACATCTTTGCTCTAACATCTGTGGTTTTGTACTGATAATTTTAACGAAATTATAACATTCAATTAAAACACACAATGAATATTTGAAAATGATAGATAATAAATAATACAGTTAAGGATAAAAACTGTTTCAAATCAACTGAGTTGTAATTATAAATAGGAATAATAAATAAAGTATATAATTAATAATTACTAAAGTAAAATATAAAAAAATAATTTTAACTGAATGATTACTAATTTATTAATGAAAAAAATAAAGGTAAACATTAAGTAGATATTTTAAGAGGTGACATCAGGACTGAAAAATCCAATACCTTTCAACCACGGATCTTCCGCATCGAGCGGCTGCTTTAACCACTAAGCTACCATAGCTAACTTGCCAGTACGGCATTAAATTCCCCAGTTAATTCGTACCTCCCAGGTACCTGAAATGATGTACCTACGTAAATTGCCTCCATATCGCTGAGTATTACATTTGTAAATCCACCACTGAATGGATTTCGGTTGGGATTACAACTTCATGGAAAATGACGACATGATGGATTTTCACAAATTCGTGAAAACAGTGTGGGCCCGAGATGGACATTAATGGATTTAGATTTCATCTAGGTCAGAGTTGGCACAGAAAAATTCAAGCTTTGGGACTAAGTGTTATGTATAAAGAAGGAGAATGAAGTAAATTTCCTAGGTTATTCTTTGGATTTCCATTCCTGCAACCTGAAGATGTTGGTGACTGCTTCGTAAATATAATGGCATTTTAACCAGAAGACGAAAGAGTAAATGAATTCACCGATTACATTCTGGATAACTATATATCAGAAGATGCCAGCTTCCCTCCAATAATGGGACTGAACTATCATCAGTTTGTCGCACCATCAAGAACTGTGAATCCTTCCACAGAAAAATTAATATCTTTTTCAACACCAGTCATCCAAATATTTACTATATCTTGACTGAAGTACTGAAGGAAATACAAAGCAATACTTATGTACTGCTCCGAAGTGTAGACAGACGAAATAAACATGCTCTTACGAAAGAAATATTTTTACAAAATATTAGCATTTCGACAAGACCTCGAGCTCTTTCTGTAAAATTAAAAAGTTGCATTTTATTATTGATAAAATAGGTCATATCCATGATATTTCCAAAAAAAATATTTTTCACGAATGTTTAAGAGGAAAAAGTTCAAGAAAAGTATCAGCAAACTTCTAAATTGATCTTGGTTCAAAACAATTGGGAACTAAAATGCTCCAAATAGCTAAATAACTTTTTCTGCACAAACAACAGGTAGAATTCTAAATTGTAATGTGACATAAAATATCTATATGTAGTATTTTTGTTTTGATCACACGTGTAGCGTTGTGTATACTTTCTTGAAGCTTTCAAAGCTAGTTTTCAGTGTCCATTAATGTTTCCAGTAACATTTCTTCACAAATCTGGAGCGAGCATTTGTAAGTTCTGTATGTAGGTTTTCGATTTCATTAAAATGATTGAAGTGGAGTCTCGTGCTTCCGGTTTGCAGTCCTCATCCTCTGAGACTTGGGTTCCGGGCGTTTCTAGAGCGACGTCCCACGCTCGGGCTGACGAACGACTGGGTCTACAAATAGAGAAAACTTCCACATTCAAATTTAATCATCTCCATCTAAACATATCCTTTCAATATTACCCCTTTTCATTTGGCTAAGTAAAGACCAGTATACCCAACAATTTTATTCAGTTATTAAATATAGAGGTAAATAATGATATATGATGTTAATAAAGGAAATCCACCAGAAATCTGTGTGATATGTACATTTTTATTTTCTCCTCTTCAAGTATTAAATACTACGGTTTGAAATTCAGTGTATTTATGGAAAGAGAGAGTGATATGATACACAATTGATATATCAGCACTGGTTTCACAATACTCTGTCACATTCTACAAAGAGTATATTCGTTGCTCTATGGTTTTCACTCTCATTGACGAGTACAGCAATTGTCTCCAGGTTTCTTACTATCAATAAAGTTGTTGTAGTCTAAGTAATTCAGTTTTATATGGTTTGCACTATATAACAAATCATATATTAACTTTATCTCTTGCTATGCTAAATAGTGCTAAGCCATTGCACCAATATCTTTTATTTAACACATAGATATTATTTTTCTCTATCGCAGACTATGAAGATAAATTGCTTTGGGCTTAGATTGGAAAATTTATTTGTAAAATTTCCTTTCCAAATTATTTCGTATATTATCTGTGTACATCGTCTATGGTGCAGTATGCAGTTAAATATTACCCCCTCCCCCCCCCCCCCCCACACACACACACACATTTGGCAACCTAGATGTGCCAAATATTCATATTTACCAGCTTCACCTCTATTTCGTTGTATACACTAAAGGTTTCTGCATTATGTGAAAACTATTTAGCTTTTATGTTATTAAACAGATTATTATAGGACCAAAGATAAAGTTAATTATTAACTATTCCATAGCCAAAGGATATGTATAGAATATGCAACATTTCCAGAAGTTGGAAGGCAGAAGAAATTAAGGAAATCATATATTCTTGTGATGTTTAACATCGTTTTGCCTGAATATTAGGAGATTTCTCCTCCGTTATTAGAAAATAGACGGATTTTTACTAAGCTACGATTATTAGGAGGCATTGTGAGGACTAATTAAAATAATCCAGATCGTTGCACAATAATTCCGTATACAAAGGAAGGTGATACGATAAAGTAATTCATTATTCGAATTTAAAAAACTAACCCTGCAACGTCGGGTCAGCCAGCGTATTGTAAATGAATTTGATTAAAAAGCAAAATTGTTTTAAACCGTTTTAAGGTTTACTGTTTACTAGAGTTTCGAAATCACCTGCTAATGACACCAGCATCAAATCTGAATCGTTAAAAGGAAGATGCCTGAACTTTGCGATTTAACAACAGTAAATCCGCTGTTAAAAGTTATTGATTTTCAAAAAAATACTGAAAAAGGAAAAGAGAAACTGTTCCAGTACTAATAATTGTAAGTTCCTGAGGCACAAAGTGATTCGAAATGTATTTTTCCTAAAATAGTTGCATTATTTCTTCATGTCCGCGAGGGTTGGGAGGGGAAGGGTGAAAGCTTTTTGAGCAACCTGCCATGAGGACGGTACCGCAGTGCTAGTATGCTGAAGAAGTTGCCTATAACCAGGGAGTAAATGAGACAACCTGTGATTGATTTCAGCTACATCTGTTCGACTGTATTCATTTTAGAGCACAACACATGATTGTGTCCTTTTCGGCAGATATACACTTTTATGGTCAAGGAAGTATTGTATTTCACCCAAAAATTCGATGTCGAGATTTCACAGGAAATATATGTTTTGAGACCCCCTTAATTAAATAAAAAGCACCTTTAGAAAAAGCTCCGCGCGCGCGCGCGCGCGCGCGTGCTTGTGTGTGTGTGTGTGTGTGTGTGTGTGTGTGTGTGTGTGTGTGTGTGTGTGTGTGTGTGTCTGTGTCTGTGTCAGTGTCAGACTGTGTCTGTGTGTCAGTCCGTGTGTCGGTAAGTCTGTCGACAACATAATTGAAAAAAACGAAAAGTCGGTTAAAAACCAAAGTTGGCATTGAAGTTTAATGTCTTTCAAGGATGCGACACCAAGATTTATAGAGAGTAGCCCCACCCTAAACTACCCTTTACATGGACAATTTTTCGAAAATGTTGATTTTCTTGAAAATAGCTCTAACGATTTTGATTAACATGTCATATGTTTGAGATATTTTATGGCAAATGAAATGTATATCTTAAATTTTCTGGTTATAGCCCATGTAGTCCTATTTACTCTGGAAGACTTTTGCATAACTGGTAAACCATTAGAGATAGACCAAATCACACTATACAAAAAATGTAATCTTGGTAAAATACACAATTTACGTCTCAATAAATTTTCTTGTAGGGTGAACCATTTCGGAGATATTCCTTGTTATGTGTGCGAGTTTTGGAAAACAAAACTTTCGTGAAAAGGAACATCGCTGTTCATTTTTTATATGTTAATCGTGCAAAGAGAACGGAATCTCAAAGCTTTAACAGATTTGACTATCGCACTAAGCCTAGTGTATTCTAATATTCCCCTTGTACCTGCAAGGAAATAAGCAATAAGATAATTTGTACAATTGTTTATTTTAACTAACATGGAGATATAGGAATAAGAGTTTGTAAGAATGGTTAGTACAAGAGTAGAGAAAGTCATGTGAGTGCAACACATCAGATTTTTATAAATACGATTTGTGTGAACCTTCCTCAAGTGTTACGTATTTCGTGTTCAACGAAATAATAATAATAATAATAATAATAATAATAATAATAATAATAATAATAATAATAATAATAATAATAATAATAATAATCTGAAACTGAATAGCATTTAACAAAATGCTTATTAACACGAACAAGTATGAATCACTGCCAACGGTGTGCTTTGCAGTATAAAACAGAAGTGGTAGGTATAAAAATAAAACAGAATCAAAATTTACAATTTGCTAACATTTTTTCATGTAGATAATTATTATTGTTGAAATTTTTGAAATTATTTGCTTGTTTCTTGTTACATTCTTACTGAATAAGGAGAAAATATCCGTCAGAGCAATATAGTACCAAATAAAAGTATTAATGTTCACTTCAGGACACATACGTTCGTAATTTCCAATTAAATAACATTGCTACAAATAAAATTGCACTAATCAGTTTATTGGATTTCTCGCTGTCTGAAGTTCGACATATTCTGTTTCTCTATTATCGGGTTAAATTTCAGATATGAAACATTTCCTCTCGTTTTTGAAAACAACATTAGCCGTAGACGTTCCATCAAAATATTTAATACTAAATAATAGCAATAGTAAACTGTCAGCCGTCTTTAAATTTTGCGGTTACCATAGATCTGCAAACGTGTTAACACTGTCAAATAAATTGACTTATTCATTTTTTTCACATCACGTTGTTTCAAACAAAGTGCTATATTTGCTGTTTGTTTTTGGCTAGCTATTTACAATTAAACTTTGACAGAAAGCCACTTTATCATTAGTATAATTTTCATCTCCAAAAAGGATTCTTATTCACAGCACAATTCCTGAAACTTTCCCAAAAATAGGTTTAAAATATTAAAGCATTTAATGCACAAACAAATGTATTTAACTCATGTAAATTAATATGTATATTACTGTTATTTATTATTATTGTTGTCGTTGTTTGCTCTTATGGAGTAAATATTTGAGAAACCGAGTTAATGTCTATAATTTTCATACTTGTTGAAGTCCAATGCACGAGATAGAATGACGAGAATATGACATTCACAGACATACTTGGTCCGTTTGTCCATCAGCATTCGTCGCATGCACGAGAGGCAACTGGATTGAAACTCAATTGTAGTTTTCATTCTACTAACGTTGTTTCTGAAATGGATGGAAAGAGGAAATGTCTGTTTTTTTTCAAAGGAAGTAACAATGCTACTCTCAGTCGTCAAGGTGGATAGGGCATCTGATGTTTAATATCACGGCCCAAAGTTCCACCATAAGCTTAAAACAATAGTAAAAATCTGATGTGTTGCAGTCACATGACTTTGTGTACTCTTCTACTTACCATTCTTACAAACTCTTATTCCTTTATCTTCTTAGTGTTAGTTGAGATAAACATTTGCAGAAAGTATTGCTTATTTCCTTGTAGGTGCAAGGGAAATATGAGAATGCAGTAAGCTTTGAGCGATAGACAAATCTTTTTTTCAAATTCCGTTCTTTCAACTTCCGTTCTCTCACTGTTAACATATAAAAAATTAATAATGTTGTTTCATTTGACAGAAGTATAAATTCTCCAAAACTTACACAAATAACAACCACATATCCGAAATGGTACAATCTAAAAAAAAAAAAAAAAAAAAAAAAAATATTATTTAGACACCATCTACATTTGTGTATAGTAAGATTTGGTCTATCTCTTACGGTTTAACCATTTATGCAAAGGTCATCCAGAGTAAATGGGACTTCATGGGCTATAGCCAGAAAATTCAAGATACATATTTCATTTGCCATAAAAATATCTCAAACATATAACATAATCAAAATCGTTCAAGAAAATCAAAGTTTTCGTAAAATTTTCCATGTAAAGGGTAGTTTAGGGTGGAGTAATTTTCTTCAAAATTATCGTGTCGCATCCTTGAAAGACATTAAACTTAAATATCAACTTTGGTTTTTAACTGAGGTTTCGTTTTTGAGTTATGCTGTCCACAGACTGACAGACACACAAGCACGCACACGGACCTTTTTCTAAAAATGCCTCTTTTTATTCAGGAGACCTCAAAACATTATTGCAATAACAATCCATAATAAATACAGTTTTCATCTTTCTTCTCTTAATTTAAATATGGGTACTAAATTAAAATCCTCTCATAAAACATAATAAAATAAGCGAAAAGAGTAACATACTGTTCCGGTGAAAGTAACAAAAGGCCTATCACTGAGTTGTAATAGACACTGTCGAAGCTGCCATCTGCCTGTCACACAAGCAGCGGTACAGTTGTATGGCACAGGATGAGATCTAGAAGGCTAACTATCTGCTACACACGATCCACCTAACAGGTATGGCCACAGAGATAAACCGGCGTAAAATTGTGTATACCTCTCACAGTCTCAAACTGTTTCTGACCCCAGTAAAAACAAGTCTTTTCTTTATAATCAGCGTTAACCTCTCCAACTCGGAGATGAACCTTTTCGCTCAGTTGCTGCACACTGAACATAGACAATGATGAACTAGAATTACATTAAAATCTCGTTAAAAGTTGTGCTAATGTATTAAGTTGGAGTCACTCGGTTAGAAATGTTTTGAAAGCTCAATATAGTTCATATTCGAAAGTAGAAAATGAATATAAAAGGCCACTGGAGTTGTGTAACTTCGCAATTCAAAGTTAGATCAACGTGCATAGCTCATTTGGAGTTTTCCTGTCGTGTTAGGGTGGATGTTACATAGCTTTAGAGTGTTATGGCCCCAGGCATTTAACCTCCGGTTTTCATTTAAAAGAATAAAATAAGAAAGATTTATGTTGCATCCGTATTCCATGATTGGAAGATTAACGCTGAGTTTCCTTATGCATAAGAGTCCCATATTTTGTTTCTATTTGGCAAGGTTTTTCAGAACAGGTTATTCGCATTATGCATTAAATCTAGCGGAAGTGTTGAGGGCGCCACTAAAATAAGAAAAGGAGAAGATTCTTCTGCCGAAACCGGTCGGGAGAAAACAAAACACGAGCAAGTGTGACGCATGGCAGCAAAACTAATGAAAGCAATCCGGCCCTGTGCCATAAGGAAATTCCTCTGCGTAATTGCAAGCGATCTGAAGGTTGTAGCTTTTTGCTCGGAATTAAGGAGGCGCGCGCACCTGGAGCCGCGGTAATGGACGCATTAGTCCCCTCGCGACCTCAAAGTAGTTCTTTACCGGAAGTTTGTGATGCTAGGTACACCGTCTTTGTAGCATGCTTTACTCAGCGTTCTTTGCTTCTTAATTTCTATTGGCTACCGCTATGCGCTTTCTTTATTGCCACTGGCATTCGGTAATAATATCGCAACTGTCTTATTTAAAGTTACATGCATAATCGCATCATGAATACACCTTCGGGATTTCCTGCAGCTGCCTGCCAGACTTGCAGAGGTCTTAGCGGATGACAAAACAGCGGTTGATAGAGTTTTTAAGTTTTTAGCGGAGTGCAATATCAATTTGAGGATTTAAAATTTTAGTTATCTGTTTATGCTTTTGGACATATTTATCACCTTGTTTCATATCTGGCTATTACCACTGTTTTTTACTTTTTGTGTATATTTTTCTTGTTGCTAGTACTTTTATTTTTGAGTAAAATTTATATCTGACTATTACCATGAATCTTTTAAGGGCGCGGATGACCTAGAAGTTGAGCGCCCTTAAACCTACCAACCAACCAATCATGAATACAACCAGACCAAGTTCGCGAAATGAAGAAAAACTGTAAATTCGTACTTTTATAGACTGAGAATTAAGCTTTGGGATCATTAACACAAGTTGACTGCAGTTGACAGTTGATTTGACATTGGGGTAAGGGTTCATTCTTGCATACAGATATACTATCCTGCAGATAGCCTTAGCTGCGTAGTCACCTGCCTTTGTATACCATTTTCTAGGGTTGGATCTTCTTGGATGGTAGTCTCATCCTTATTCATTTGGACTTTTGTTGCTCTGAGAATTGTTAGAAGTTCTAAAACTTTATACTGGTCATAAAACACTTCCCTGCGTCTCTCCTTATTTATATTCCTGTACGTGTAATGTTATTTTTGTCGCGTGTTAGAGACAGAGATAGTGGGACAAATTCGGAGAGGTTTCCCTGGGCCTAGACGACTCGTGAGCAGAGGTCGTGAGGTAAGACATGAACAAATCTTGCGCATAGAAAAAGTTACTTTCCTTCCCTGAGAGGGAAGGAATACACTCATTTTGGCGCGAAACACTACGTAGTTGAAACAATTGCACTTCACATGAAAGTTATTATTGGCACATGGCCATGCTTAGTTCGTTATAAAGCTAATTGTTATACATGTATAATATCATTAACAATATGCACTAAAGCTATGCTAGCGAACTTCACTGCTTCCTGGACTGAAACGTCAAGACTTCTGCACATACATGTTTGCGCAACTTCTCCCACCATCAGCTTTTCAGGTGAAGAGTACCACTGCGCATCTAAGGACGCGGATGTCTCACCTCACGACCTACACCTTGAGCGACCTTCATTTTTTTACCTGTTAAACACAGTAATCAGTGCAAGGTCGCGAGCGGGCTGCGCTAAGAGAGCACCAGTTCTCCAGACTGGGTTAGCCGGTGCATTGCATTTGAATTTGCGACCACCAATGCAAGCCACGGTGTTACCGCTTGACTCTAGAAATATAGCATATAAATAAAAGAATTTGGTTATCTGGTTTGGTATCACAAAAGTTGCTGAAATAATTTCATGTTTAAAAACATAATAGAATGTAACTTTCTCTAGTTGTATCTTTTAGTGCTACACACGTAGCATGACCAGCTAACTCGAATGTTCCGAACTTGTTCACTATAATATGCTGAAACCCAGTTAATTTAGCATATATTTCGACTACATTATTAGACAATGAAAGCAAGAGGTTAGCTTAGGAATAAAGTTGACACCTAAAAATGTGCTCTTGAACACTTCACTCTCTGCCTATGATCAAATAATTATACGAAACAGTAAACTGATTTCTTAATTGCTCTACATTATTTGAACTTAAAAAGCAAACTACACAACCCGAAAATATCAGAAAATAAAACCAAAGGTTAAAGAAAATACCCAATACGTTCTAAAATAATGCTATAGATGGGAAATCAATAAAACTGGTATCTCACTTTCGCTTACTAGGATGTGATATAATCTAAGGTGTTGTAAAACATTGACCAAACTGTTAATTATGTTACATTTACAAAAATGGAACTTTGTGTTGTTTGAAAAATATTTGCTGATTCGTTTCTGGTCATAATATATTTTTCCTATAATATGTCGATTCTCTCTTAGACAGAAACTGGAAAGAGAAAAATTAATTTGAAAACACCTGTCATACTGTACAAGAAGGTGACATCGTCGTTCTCTCTTTCTGTCTCTCTGTGTTATAACCAGAACCTTCATAATAATTACGGCAGTCCGTTAGAGTGAGCCGATTTCGTAACATACGCTTACGCAGTATACGGCTCGCAATCAGTGAATTAGACGTTAGAACACAGGTGAACCAGGTGTAAATACGAGCGGCACTCTCGGACCGTAGGCTGGTATTTTAATCCTGACTACCAACCATGCGTATGACGAAATCAGTGCTGCAGTGATTTCGTCATATTTCCTCTGCTCCCCAAATACAACAGGTGAAACTGTGGAGGGGGATAAACATTGCATACTGTCAATCAGCAATGGTCTGATGTTAGTAGTAACAACATAGTTCTGACAGTGAATACTTCTTTCTTAATGTGTACGCACTATTTTTATACCTACGGGATAAAATCTAAAACGTCGGTAATTTACAAACAGAAACCTGATTCAGGAGCAACAAGCTCTTATACGAAAAAGGACTTTTCTGTTCTCTTGTCTCTCCTTTTTGTAACTTTTTGAGCCTTGCTTTACTTTTGCAACACTCCATCATTTCCCAGCTTTTTGGGTCACTGACATTCCAGCTCACAACGTATTCCTCAGTAGTCTGTTTCTATAAAGTTCCCAGCCAATTGCTGCTCCAGAAGTTTCCTTTCGGAAATCTCTTTTATTGCTGGAGCTTCGGACTTCCCAGTTCATCCAAAGTCTGAGTTCATTATGCAAGTTAGGTTATGTCTGCATAGGTATGTGTAGTTGAGGATCTGATTTACGAATTATCTGTTGACTTTCAGATTAATCTGGAGATTGAAATGCTTCCTCGACTTTAAGCAACGTAGAACTGGTTTTATTAGGAGGCAAATGCACATCAAGGACTTCCACTTCATACTAAGTAGTCTTCCAGATAGCTTCCTGAATATAAATATTGTTGAAAAATGCCTCTGCAAATGACTTTTCAGCTGCAGTATATCATAAAATAGTTGCCGTTTTAAGACAGCATAACGGCAGGTTCTCTGTATTTTCTTGTTTTCGTTTTGTTAAAAGAATTACTTAAGAAACAGGAAAACGACTCCATTTTGCTGGAACTGTCTCGGAGACCAAAACACGTCTTCAGGAAGATGTGAACGCTGCCCAGTTGTACAGGTGTCAGTTGAAACCAATGGGCAAAAGACTTTACACTGATCGTTCTGTCACGTTGACCCAACACAGCATCCAATATAACACACCTTTCTCTGTGTTTGAGTGTTTCTATTCGCCTTGCCACATGCACTGACATTCTGACATTAATTTTACTAATCTGAGCTGTTTTGGTATTGCCAGAAATGCATTCCCTCTGCGATGGACATCAACTACCAATCCTAAAATTGCACCGGCTGCATATTAGAATGCCCATATAACAAATTACGCTTCACAAACACTTTCTTTTAATTTATGACCGAATAGCACTGTAAATCATTAAATTCATGTTTTATTTCATAAATAACTAGTTTCCAAGAACTGCAAGTTTGGTAATTCCAGAGTGGGGAAAAATTACGTCTCAGAAATTTGTATTAAGTAATGAAGGGATGTTCTTGAAGAGCCTATTAGTGGTAACGATCCAAAAAGAACAGAGCTTTCAATGATAGCTTAGAATTACCTACCCAAAAATGTAGCTTACCTACACTACAGGTTTTGAAAATACAGAATGATTGCAGCACATTCAAAAATGCCATTGCGACGCAATTTAACACTTGATTCCAACAGATGCTGGATGTGAAATACTTCTCCCCGGTACACTTCCAAGCTTGAAGTAAGACACACTTTCTCTACAATAGGATGAACCACGAAGGACGCAACAATGAATTAATTTGGTAGGATACATGTCACAAAATGATAACGCCAATTAACAATCGCCTTCATTGAATTTTGAAACTACACACTAAAAGTGAAAACTTCTTAACCTATTTTAATTTACGTCTCAATGAGGACGAGATGAACCTCTTTGGAGCTACTAACGTTGATGGAAACTGTGCATTAATTGCTATAGTAGGACTTGTAAAAGGTTTCCGAAGTAAGTAAGGTAACATCTGCCTCCGACCTAAGTTTACTCAGCTTAAGAGAAAGATTTTTTTTTCCTTCAATAAATAAACTTGCATATTATTTCTCACTTTCTCACTTTTATCAGATTTAGTATATTTGTAAACAGTAACTAACAACTGATTTCATTTAATGTTTAAGGGAAGAGCCCTTGAAATAAGGTAGAGATTGCGTTGTCCTATAGCGTGTTTGACTTCAGTATCTCAAACCTAGCATTTACCTCATTAGTTGGTGTTCGTAAACAAGTTGAACTGTTTGTAGCTAAAAACGAAGGAAATTTATGCAGGAAAGATGGCAATGCGTGGTCTCTCAAAATAGCTCTTGATTTTATCTTTTGTTTTATGTTCTTGTTTTGGGTGTTTGAAATTTTAATGTGAAACTTGTTGCAGTTTCCTCAGGCAACTAAACCCTCTATGATGATGGGTTCAGTGGTCAAAAATATAACAGGTTTCTTCATCTTTGCAAATGAATGCACCGAAATGTAGGACGTTGCCCCTTACCGTCGCTTTCATTGCTTACATTTACCCGCTCTGCTCCCATCATAACTTGGATAATAATGAACGGTTACGGGCCATGAAAACTAAAGCAATTAAAACTAATGCCCTCCGTCCTCGACCTTTTTAAACAAGCTAAATTTATTATCGAGTAGGAAGGACAAACTATGGATACAATGTGCAGACCAGTTTCGTTTCGTGTGTAAACACAGTCTTTTCAACTGCGACCAAATAAGGGTAGGAAAACGGAGCATAAATAAAAATCTGAAAAAGTGGCTAGAGATAATGGAGATAGTATCCTCGTGATCCGCACACGAAATAGAGTTGCCAGTTTCAATTGTGAATGTTTCCTAAAGTTCTTGTTTTGACATCTGCTGGGCGTATGTATGCACATGCATGCAGTCAATTCCAGACCACGTGGATTGGGTCCACTACGTCATACAGCATGCCAGTAGTTGAGATTTACATTTTCTAGCACAAGTATTTCCCTTTCTGAATACAAACTTTCAAACGTTTTAGCATATTGTGGTAGACTTCAAACACTGCAGTGGTAGATAGTCCATTCTTATAATTTTAATTCTCTCCTATTATGTATATATCTAGTGTAACCTTTGTATTATTTACACATATAATCAGAAAGTTAGGTGCCCCAAACGGATGGAAAAAAAGAAAAGAAAGAACACGCATTATTACATAACTATTCATATGAAGCCTTCCTAGATGTTTTCGTCCGTTTCATGCCAACTGTCGCTTCGGTTCTCATAATGATAATTCCCGGCTAATTCGATGTGGTATCCTAAATTGAATCAATTTTCCAGTCATAATGGAAGTAAGGCTGTTAGGAGTATGTGGAGATATTTTTATAAATGGTACGTTAATATTTATCCACTTCAGAGTGTTAGTTGTTTTTCTCTTCATCTAACAGTTTTCCCACAAACCAATCATATAATTTACTACCTGATGCTCTTCGTAACTGCGCCGTAAAATTAATTACGCCTGAGAGATAGACTAACAGTTTTGCTTCACATCTTAATGCGCGACCTACTGGCCTAGATAATGTGAGGTCGTTGACCTTGCATAAATCATTCAAAGCAAATTCTAACAGAGCGTTCGTTACCGCGTTACACCATTCGTTCCGCCCACTCTGCGTCATTTTTTTCTGTGGTACCCCTACTTGAAGGTACTAATCAACCTGAAAACATACTACTCCTAACAACTAAAAGTATAAATCTGACATGAAGCAAATATACTGCTGCATTACCCTGTTCTGAATTATCAGAATTTAAGTTATTCGACATTCGTCTTCTCAGGATAAGGGAAAACCTCGGAAAAACCTTATGCCGATAACTCACCCTAAGCGAAAGTCGAACTCGTGACCTCTTGGACGTGAGGCAGACACGCTACCACTACGCTGCAGAGGCGGGAGTTTCAGAGGTAAAAAATTATTCATTAAATAACGGATCTGTTGCGTCAAATTACGTAAGCTGTTGCGCATAGCACACCTAGATTCTCTATTCTGATCATAACTTAAGAAGATCAGACGAATTGCTAATGAAATGTGATACTTTTTTGGCTGATGAAGGCTGATTGGTTAAAATTTGAACTTGTTATCTACAGGATTGTTTGAGTTTAACCTAGTCACGTATGAGTGAAATAGTCTATGTCAATGATGTTTGAGGCATAGAACGATATATTTGGATACGAATAGAGTAAAGCTGACGCCAATGTATGTAGAAAAAGAGATCTGGTACATGTGACACAGTAAAACGGATGTACATATAACTCACGATGTAAATTATAATCATAATCACAAAATACATACATAATCACTAATTAACCAGCACTTTGGTTGGAAACCACACCTTTCGGCTGACCGGTTTTAATGATCATTAAAATAATTAAAGCTTCCACTGAGTGTAAACACGAATTCTATATCACAAGTTCATTAGGAATTCATGATAAAAGTGTGAAGCGCCTAATTCGGAACTAAGAAATATATCCATACACAAACTCAGTAGTTTTATGGATACCATAAAAGTTGTCAATAGTTGAAGAGAGACAAAAAACAATGGGTAGTTAGAAAGATCCTTAGTTTTAACGATAGAAGTACTGATAGTTTTGAATATGTTTCTACATCAAACTTTCCAACAAAACGCCTCTTCAGGCTAAAAGTAGTGGAATTTCTTTAGAAACTGAAATATCTAATATTACGGGCATTCCATGTGCGAGCAAGAAAAACAAACAGCAGAAATCATTTCTGAGAGTGGCAGTTCAGATAATTGTTTCCAATTCTCTGCAGTCTGAAGTCTGCTCTCTACTAGAGTGGCAGTCAAATCGTTTAAAACTGGTCACTATTTGAATTTCCATTATATTTGCACGGCCAATAGATAAAAAGGGAACAATGACCTTCCATTTGCGAATAGTTTAAGTATTGCAAACTCACCACATAACAAGGAATATCTTCAAAAAGCTTTACTCCAAAAAAAAAAAAAAAAAAAAAAGTCCCATAGACATCTACCGAGTTTGAGTTTTTCGTCGAGCATTTGATCCACCTATGAAGTTCAGGTCTTTGGTGTTGCCATCGACTCAAACTGCCAGGGCACATTGGCCAAGGTGCTTCATCTTTCTGTCTCTCAGGCTTTCGCTGAGAGGCAGAACACGGCACTGCCCTCTCCATGGCTAGAATTGCGCCGTGGAGTTCTGCAACTGTTTTAATACACAAAGTGTTATCTACTTATGCCGATGTCGGATGACGTGCATAACCTGCTAGATGATATGAATTGTTTGTAGAAGGGTGAGTAGAGATAGAGATGTGAGTGCGTTACATAAAAGTGAGCAGACAAAACAGTATGAATGTAATAGCATTTCTATTTCGACACACAGAAAATTGGATGACTTATTCTAAAAGAGGGAATAACGTTTTCTTTTTTTTTTTTTGTGTGTGTGTGTGTGTGTGTGTGTGTGTGTGTGTGTGTGTAAAATAGTGGTTTTTTTTTTCAGAAAAATTGTTTGTAGAAGAGTGAATACTCGAGAAAACGTTATGAATGTAATACGTAGCATTTATATTTCAAACGTACAGAAAATTGTATACTAATTTGTACACTAAAGAATAAAAAATATTTTTGGTGTAAAATTGCGGTGTTCTTTTTTTCAGAAAAATTACACGAGCGTCTTAATTACCATTATAATTAAGTTTCATGCGACAATTATGCTCGACCATATAGTTAATGTTATAGTTGAAATCTTGTAATATGTTTTACACCTACCAGAACCTACATATTGCATCAGCTGATATTTGGAGTTCTGCGCAGGTGCTAAACGATCGATTCGTTTCCAGCACGTCACAGCTACGTGCTACGTAAGATTGAAAAATAGAAGGCAAATTGAATATATTGTTTTTCAGAGAAAACCTTATTTCATGTATAAGCTATTTATTGTACAATTACTGAAATTAATTTGCGGTACTATGCTTAGTTCAATATTCTTGGATGCTGTATTGCGGTTAATTTATATGTTGATTGTCCGGCATTTTAGCGTTTTCTAAACTCGCGCTAGTTGTGTTTCTAGAATTAATCGATATTGCGCTTTGCCATTGCTACATAAGAATTCTGTGATTGGTGGAACACCGGTCTTTTAATGAAAATTGAACTCTCCGATTGGATGAAGACCAGTCCTTTAATGAAAGTTTGAACTTCAGGACATCCGTTAAAGGATCGCGATCGTTATCAGACTTATAATTAATAAATGTGGGTATGGTCGAACATAAAAGTTATTTTTTGTGTAGAGTCGAGTTTTTCCAGGAAACACATCTATATAATAAACTTAAAAAGCTAAACCTTATCTGAGTACGAAATACTACAGTCTTCTAACCCTATAAAAAATTTTAAATCTAGTGTGTGGGAGCTAACCTAACTTATAATGTCTTTTGCTCAGTTTCTAACTTTTAGGATTCGGCCTTGAATATTTAATAACGCAGGCAAAAGAGCTGCTCTAAAGAATGTATAATTTTAAAGCTTTCGGCAGAGTTTCTTTAGGCTTTAAAGTAATTTTGAACGCATAACCTTTTCATTACTTTAAATTTAATTTAAATAAAATATTGTAATTATTTCTTAAGACCAATGATAGAATCTAGGGCCTTAGTGCACGTATATTAAATATTTTGCACAGTTTCTCTGTTACACAAAGTCAGTAGTATTTATGTGAAATGGAATCAAATTAAATGCTTCTGTAAAAAGAGTACTAAAATGCAGCCATTGGAAATCCTGTTTCCTCCAGCAGTGCGTTTGAATGACTTCAACTCGAATTGCAATTCTCTCCAGCTAAGTCGGTGATTAAGGAACTGTGCTGTCTCATTATTTAGGTAATATACAGTGTTTTTAAGTATCCGTGCGCTTACACTACTCGTATGTTTTGTAACCAGGTAGCGAATGCCCTGTCATATATCACTGGCAACTGTTTAACACGCAGGTGGTCTCCCAGTCTCGTTTTAATAAGCTGTTATCACAGTAAACAGCAAGACATACACTTCGCCTTTGCTACTGAAATATAAATTTTAGAAGATGATATACGTGCCGACTTGCTTTGTGGAATGTGGCCTCTGCACGTAGGAGCTTGCAGTTCATGGCTTCATATCCAGGCGTGGGTAGCACCTGTCCTCAAGCAGTCGAGTGATTATTATAAGATTATCTGGCCTTTAGTTGAAACAAGCTAGATATTTATATTCCATCATTTAAAACCAACATCTCCGGGTTCATTATTTGATGAGATTATAACGTGCTAATAAAATAGACCGGTTAGTAGAAATCTGTCACAATACAAATTGCAATTCCTTTGAAGCATAAGTTATATGCCATGTGGGGTAAAATCTACCATATTAAATTAGTATACATAGATATCATCAGCTTGCGAGATGATTCTCTACAGAGAGATGATGGGAAATGTAAAATGCAATTTCAGTGTTTTTATAGTTAGTTTAGAAACACCAAACATTTGTGGGATTTCTGTAGCCCGGTACTTCAAATCAGGAAGATCAAGCAGTTCTTATGGATTATGGAACATTTCCCTTGCTATGCACCTCGTTTAAACAAAACAATGTTCTGCAGTCGATTGGTTAAAAACAGTTGAAGTCATTTGCCTGCCTTGCACAAGTTTTAGAAAATATATCACGTGCTATGGGTAGAATTGCAGGACTTATTATTTTAATAGTACCTGGGTGACCGAACTTTGCTCGGCGATTTTTGCCTCTGTTTTTGTGATTTTTTTTTATAATACATTGCATTTATATTTCAATCATAGAAAATTATATGAATTGTATGTTGAAGGGCAAACAGGGGATATATGAATGTGCTACGTAAAAGAATAGCTAGTAGAAAGCCATTTGAAAGTAATATATTGTGTAGTAAAACTGTTATCATAAAAACTTTCTCCAAGGAAAAACACATATACGTGCCGAATTTCGCGGTGATATGATATAATATGAATTGTTTAAAGAAAAGTGAGTAGAGAAAGATGTGAATGTGTTACCTAAAAGTAAGTAGAGAAACCACTGTGAATGTAATATGCGCATTTCTATTTCAAACATATAGAAAATTGTATGACATTTGTAGAAGAGTGAGCAGAGAAGGAGATGTGAATGTGTTACCTAAAATTGAGAGGGGAAAAGAGGGTGAATGTAATAGTATTTCCATTTCAAACATACAGAACATGGTATGACTTATTTTAAAAGCGAGGATAAAAACTTTTTTTGTGTAAAATCACGTTTTTTATGGAAAATTTTTATAGAAGAGTGAGTAGAGAAAGAGATGTGAAAGATGTGAATGTGTTACCTAAAAGTGAGAAGAGAAAACAGTATGAATATAATATGTAGCATTTCTGTTTCAAACATACAGAAAATTGTATTACTTAATTTAAAAGTGGGGATAAAATGTTTTTTTGGTGTAAAATCACGTTTTTTATGGAAAATTGTTTATAGAAGAGTGAGTAGAGTAAGCGATGTGAATGTGTTACCTAAAAGTAAATAGAGAAACCACTATGAATGTAATATACAGTATCTGTATTTCAAACATACAGAAAATTGTATGACTTCTTTTTAGAAGAGTGAGTAGAAAAAGAGATGTGAATGTGTTAGCTAAAAGTAAGTAAGAAATCACTGTGAATGTAATATGCAGCATGTCTACTTCAAACATACAGAAAGCTGTATGATTTCTTTGTGGAAGAGTGAGTAGGGAAACCACTGTGAATTGTGTTACTTAAAAGTGAGTAGAGAAAACACTGTGAAAGTAATATGCATGTATACAAAAATTTAACCAAATCTTTAGAGCCGTTTCTGAAATGCGGGGAATATATATACAAGAATTGCACTGTAGAAGCGGGAATAAAAAATATTATTTTTTAAGTAAAATCGCGTTTTTTCGGGAATTACACCTATATAGATGAACTTAAAAGGCAAAACTCTATCTGAATATATATACAAAAATTTCTCGTTTAAATATATAAAATTTATTTTTAAAAAATCTTACATGATACATTTTGATTTATTATATAATATAAATTACATTTAAAACTTGCAGAAGCCCTATATTCGCTGTAACAAAGAATCAGGAACCTTATGGAGAACAAATTTCTGAAAAGGCTACGCATATGCATGCATACCTAATTACGAGAATGTACAAATGTTGCTTGTGCACAATGGTCATGGTTATAGATTTCAAATCCGCTTCCACTAATTAACAAGTCTGCCGAGCCCTGGCAAAACACGCCATTTTTTTTATAAAAAATCTGCTTTTAATCTGTTTACTGAAGCTGAAACCTTTTTAACCGTCTCTCATTTACCTTCATCAGTTTTATGTCATTTTTAGTTAGCCCTACCAATATTTTGTGAAAGAAGCGACAGATGAGTTTAATTTTATTTTGTATCTATCTGTTTGCAGCACTGGCTGGATCCCACCAAAAAGATCGTGAAGCAGTTGAAAGGTAAGTGAGGCATATTTTTTCATTAGCCAGAGGTTTAGTGTTTGTGCATGCGTGTAAGCGTGTCACCTCCCAGCGTTTTACACAATTTAACTCTTTACTCTTTGAAATACCACGTGCAGGATGTAGTATGAGAAAGTAGAAGATAATCACTATTTCATTTTTCTCTCCTCTTTATATGGCTCCCTAAGGCATGCCTTTAGGTGCGTTCGCATCTACCTTTAATGTCCATTTGTTTGTCCTTCCGTTTATAAGCGTGAAAAATGAACACTTTAAAATTAATTAGCACTGCTAGGGTTACCACCCTTGTAATTTCTATAAAATGTTTCGAGCTTCCGGCCATAATTTACTCTATGGCCATTATCAGGAAAAGAATAAGTAATAAAAAATCGCCCTGAAAGCTGCAAATCTTATATTGGTTTTTAAAATGTTATATAGAGATATAAAAAGTACATACACGGAGAGGACAGCATGCACACCTCGACCTAGGCAGTCCTATTCCGGCTAACACCTCCCAGGAGGCAGGGATGAAGTGAGGGAACCGAAGGGGTACAGGGCCGCAGTCAAACGGGCCACAGAGACGCGCGGAAGTCCCTAACAAGTGCTGGGACCTCTTCATCCTGGCGCTAGCCTCCGCCGAGCAGCCACCACGCCGCGAGTCCGGTGTTGCTCACACGCCCCCTCCCCCGACGGATCATTGTATCTTGGGTCCGGAACAGCACAAACACACGTCACCTAGTGCCGAGAACAGCAGTTACCATGAGCAAACATCCGCGCCATCTGTCCGGCACCGCCAACACCACTCGCCTGAAAGCAGACAAGAAAGATCATAAGGAAGTGGAATGATGAAAAGCAAACCGTGGTATGTACTCCAGCATTCCCCTAAGTGATATGGGGAAACCACGGAAAACTGCAAGTCAGAGTGCGCGGTCGCCAAGGATCGAACCTGGGACCTCTCGAATGCGAGCCGCAATCGGCGGTATGTAGACATATAACATTTGCTCGTTCCAACTACACATGAAGACTATTTATTTTGAATATTATTTAAAATTGGAATTTTATGGGTTATTTTTACATCACAAATCTATTAATGATGTTTGTATATTAAGTCTTAGGACTACCTCGAACTTTAATTACTAACACATTTTTGAGATTGTACCTATTTATAAGTTGCTCCCTATAAATAACTCTTATGCGAAAAACAGTAATTGAATAATACAAAGTAAAGATAATTTATGTCGCATTAGTGGTAATTATAAAATGTTATGAAACTATAGAAAGCTAATTTAAAACTCTTGCTGGAATTTGAAACATGTTAGTTTGTGGCTAGTAATTCTTTTTTATATAATTTAACAACACAAACATTGAGGAATTAAACATATTAAAATATATAAAAGCGGATTAAAGAGGTTCCTTCGCTGAATCTCGTCTGAAATTTAACAAATTATATCAAACTATGTGTTCCAGTCCCTTAAGCGGATTTACAGTACGTCTTACCCATAATGGGTAGTAAGGTTATTCCTCTATAGTTTTCTGACTCTTGAGTGACTCCATTTCGGCTAAATAATTGCTATACGCTGAGCTTCAGAATGCTTCCCTCCGTTAAAGAACTTAAAGGACATCTTCAGCAGGTTTAATATTTCCGGGACTTTTAAAACACGTTTACTAAATTACTGGAATTGCTTCTATTCCCGGTGTTTTGCGATTTGCCTAGGCTTTTTATTTCCCAGGCAATTCTTCCAACTGCCACTGGCATTGTCTGTCTGTCTGTCTGTCTGTCTGTCTGTCTGTCTGTGTCGATACAGCCCATACCTCCCAAATAAATTGACCCCAACCGTTCAAGATGACGCAAACGTTCCTCTCTGTCGAAGACGTCGCCTTTAAGAGCTATAAGATCTCGTGTTTGATGTCCGGGCTAGCTCTAGCAAGAGGTCCTAATCTACAGGGTATGCGTGAGTTATGGTAGGAATGGAACCAAACGAAGAATTAACTAACATATTTGTAAATTTCCAGATTTGTAGAGAATTGCCGACGATATTTAAATAGAATGTAACTTTGTAACTTCAACTACAACGTTATAACACTTTAACTTTGTCACCCTTTAGCAACCGCCGAATTATGTATACGCGCTAGCTTACGTACAACTCCCAAGTTGCACGTGCGGTTATCTCGACTCGATTCAAGACGAGTGTGCGTTGCGTTGCATTTGTTTTTGCGTGAGCAACACGAAGGAAGCGATTTCCATTGGCTAACTTTAGAGCACGTCATGGTAAGATAGGAATCAGCCCGCGGGATCACTATGGCTTCGTACAAACAACAATTGTAACCTTATCATCCATTTAAATCTGCCTAGGCTTCCATTCGAGACTTTAACATATTCAGCTTTATTACGTCTTCCCAGAATCTCCTTTTGTTTCTTTCTATTATCAAATATATATTGACATTATAATTTTGGTTTCAAAGATCATGTTACCAATCCTCTATGAAGAGCGGAAGTTGGTTTCAGTGCATCCGGGATGTAAGATTATGCAGCAGGTTGAGAATTGCATGTGCAGTGTGATGGGAATCGCGCCCTCTTATTCGTTACACTTTTATATTTGTGATTATAAATCAATTTTGCCTTCAGAATACCACTTCTGTAATGCTTTTGTCTAGGATCAGTTTGTGAGATACCTTCCTGGAAAGCTAGAGCGCAAATGTTGTGCAGTGCATCCATCTATGTACTAACAGGGAACCTGACAGAAACAAAACTATATAGAAATTGGGCACACACAGTACATTATATTTGCCGAATTGGGCGCAGCAGTGAGTTGCATTTGGTTAACCCTAACATAGAAATTGGACCTCGAATTGTTAGTTATGGCGCCGTCACTAAGTTACGTAAAAAGCTTCAGCTGCTGCTCACGATATCAAAGGCTGTTGTGGCGCTCACGCGGACGTACTATATGATATGGTTCGGTGATTTCAGTTCGTGCTGCGTGTACTAATTGAAACCGAGAGTAATAGGCCACTCATTAGTTTACCTGGGGAAAAAGCAAATCACTTTCATAATCACTGCAATACCTCACATTGAAAATGTCCAAATATATACTACTGGAAGTGTCAGAACGCAGACATTCCCCATGCCTGTATGACGTGCTCCTTTGTTTAATTCCAAATGACTCTTTCCGCACTAAACGCTCTTCAAATTTAAATGAAATTGAAAGCGGCAACTTTGTACCAACCACAACCCGGCCGCAAGGGTTTCTCGCGTTACCTTCATTCTGATGCCTCCAGAACCGTTCTTTTAATTAGATCCTGAACTTTCTTTATGAAGTTTCGACACATCTCCAGAGGATGGAAGCTTCACTGAGGGGGAAAAGACACTCCAGAGTTACAGAGTTCAAAATTCCTGGCGACATACCACCTGCTTTAAGTATAGTATTTTATTTAAAGCATATAAGAATGATAAGAGAGCATGCCGTTTATACTACATTTAATATCGCTCATATAGGGCAGTGGGTGAATTATATTTAAGTACTTCTCTATTGTCTGTGAGTAGCAGAAATCAACTAACTTCACCAAGCAAATACTTTCTCTAGCTTTGCTTTATATATGGTATTATTTATCGAGGGATGAGATAATTTAGCAGTAGAAAGGAGTTAGAACACATAAGTATTTATACTGCCATCATGATCTTACACAGGGAACAGTATTCAGCATCTAATTTCTATGTTTTTGTATAAACGTATGAATAAGAAAGCTTGAGATTGTCACCATATGGGTTTTCATGCAGCAAATTAGAATCAAGACTTCCCTGTTTATTTAATCACAAATACTTGCCCTTTGCAAACATTGACTGACTGCTGAAACGGGACTATAGCTTCATTTGGACTGTCAGTGTCTGGTTCACTACTTAAGTGTATTCTAAAAAAACTGATAGTTGGTGATTGGACCAACAGAACCATTCTCGTCATTGTCACTCTAATCTCTTCCAACCTATGTACCAATAAAATAAAGAGAAGACAGGTTAGTAAACGGAGCCGAGTACATTGTCTATGAGTATTTACTTGATATTCGACGACTGCTTCGATTGAGAATGATTAGTAGTTTATCTTAGTTTCAGTAATTGAGCTTAGACTCATACTAACCTTACTCGGTACACCGTAATGATGAACGGGCGTATTAAAAATTGGAACAGCTATCTGCTTTCACTTTTTTGTTTTCATGAGAAGAGAAATTTGGGGTTATTAAACAGACGCATTGTCATTCAAGCAGCGATGCTATTTTCGTTTGAACGTTAATGATTTGATTTTCGATCCCAAATAGATGAAATGGTTAGTGAGATTTTAGATCTGGAAAGCTGAGCGTTGTGCAATAGACAACAGACATGATAAACACTGCTTCTCAATAGAGTTGCCTGATAGGTCGCTATAAGTGTGTATATTATACGGGTGGAACGAAATTACAGACACATTTCAGATGGTAATTCCTGACAGGAAAAGAAACAAAAAAGGTTATATCAAGATATGTCTGCGATAAAGCAGTCAGTAGGTACACATTACTGAGATTAATTTCAACTGTATTTCAATGTAAGCACATTCAGAGTGCCTTCATGGACACCCATCGTATCACTCTTGCAAATGTTCCAACTTGTACAGTCATGGAAAAAATTATTGAGCGCATTAGCAGAGCAGAATATTTTTAAGTCCCACGTCATGTGCAGCGCAGCTTACACAATTCAATATACGTACATGCAGTTGAGTTTATATTTGCATGTATACAAATGCAAGTGGTGATTCGAGATACAGCCTATTTGAGTGTCCGATATACGATAACATATGGCTCAAGGACTATCACTTGGGTGCTGGAATATCCACTTGTGTAATCTGCATTGCCACACGACGTGAACTTGAAAATATTGTCTCCTATTGCACTCAATCATTTTTGTACATCTGTAGCTGAATAGCGTTGCGGACTACAGGGACACGTTCAAAAGTCTACATATCAAGAACTGGCTCAGTATACGTCATGATTTTCGTATTCCTTCACAACTAGAAATCAAGGGCATTTTAAATCCGATAATCGAGAGAACTATGCAACAGTACAGTGAAAAATATGGCAATGGGCAGGCGTTCCATCAGCCATAATGCATGTGGTGCTAAAGGCACTCTCTGAAGCAGAAAGTACAGTGTCCTGCAGAAATTCCATACGTCTGACCGCTAAGGCGTTGAGGAAGAACAAATGCTAGAAGTGCAATTATTGTCCCTGCCAAACGCTGAAGTTGAGCCTTGCTGATGTGAGATTAAGTCCTTTTCTCAGAATATTCTATTGCTGATAGATGACGATAGCATAGGTTGACGATACAATCTCCGCCAAAGATGTCATCGGTGAAGAGGACGGACAACGTAAATCTGATAATGGTGGCGAACTGCTGTAAAAACTAGCCACAAACCTTTCCTTTGGGCTCTGGTGATAATTCTTGCACGCTGTACAGATGACACAAATAGTAATAGTCTTCGCAACACTGTCGCTTGTCTTACACCGTGCTCACGGGTCACATGCCAAGAGCTTGTACTGAAGTTCTTCTCAACATTGCGTACACCACATCTGGTGTGCAAACATCCCTCGATTGTGCTCCATCTTGCTCTGTATAAGAGCAGTTCTGGCCCCACAAATTACCCATAACTGATTACAAAGGCTTTGTGATGTGAATGATGCTATCTATGAAGGAACTTCACTCGTTTCCATCTACTTGACCATATACTAAAACCATCTCGGCTTATTTCTGGAAATAGCTCTGCTTCGACTTAGCTCCAATCATGCAATGTGCAATACAAAATAGTACATAGAGAGCTGTGTTATGAGAGAATTACGTTGCTCTTTAGTGCCATCTACTTTGGCAAATAAGCATTCCGAACATGTGTTATTATGAACATTTTAATTACTTTTCCAGTCAGGAATCACCTCCCAAAGTTTGTTCCCAGAGTTTTTATTCCTCTGTTATACCCAATAAATTGCAGTGTCCGCTCTTACCTCTGGTTGACCTGATGGCTTGACGTCCTTTGTCTCGTCGATGCAGCTGAGGAGGCGCCAACTTCTCAGGGTCTCAGCCTCGACGAGAGATGTTGGTCACCAACGGGGGGGTGGGGGGGGGGGCATTTTATGTTCATTTGTTTTCTCTTTGAACCTTTGAATTTTAGCAACGGTTTCAGAGTTCGTTTAGAGCCGTGTGGTATTTTAGGAAGGCAACAATATAACAGAACGCCAAGGTTTTATTGCCCCACGCCAAAATGTTACCAATGGTCTGCATAAATTATCTTGTTTTATTGGCGGGAAACTTGCAGATTTCCCTGCGTAAGTACGCCAATGTTTATTAATCAACCTTTATGAAACTTAAAACATAAATGTAAATGCTTCAACGGCTTTTGTTTGATATAATTTTCAAGGCAATTACTACAAAAACGAGGATAATGTTTAATTAATGAACTATTTCCTTAATTATGACAGATTAAGGTTACATTTCTGGACACCCATTGCTAGGAGGAAATACCGCTACAAGTGCCAATTCATACAAAGAAACCTTTCTCATACATTGTTTTTCTTTTTCTGCATTTATAATTTATTATATTTAAGACGTATGTTTATCTGAATCCGTAAAAGTGAATATCGTCTGACAGAGCAAAGCATTAATGAGTGTAGAAAATCGCCTTTATATCCACTCCATCTATTCTCACGTGTTACATCTGTAAATGAAGATAGCATGTGACGAAATCCACTGCTCCTTTGTTTACTTCGGCTCTTCCCTAAATGATTCCCCTCACGTGGAATAGTGGAAGTGCTGCAGAGCAAGACAGCTAACTTTGCTGTTAAATGCAACACTTTAGAATACAACCTTGTATTACTGCCGTATCTCTCAATTTCTCTTTTTAAATATCGGTGCACAAGCTGAAACAGAGGAAACCTCGGATCTAGCGAAGTTTTCTTAGGAAGTTAATGGGAGCCACCACCCCTTCAAAATAAACAGCAGCCTTGTTCAGAGTTTTCTTCCAGTTTGTAATGTAATACTAAACTTTCCCCGTAGTTTTATGTTTACTGCAAATGCCCCTGGTGAAAAACTGCTGTTCCAGGTGTTTTCTTAACAACACACAGGCAAATTCTTTCCTACAGCGAATGTTCAGAGCTTTGTACATTTTACGATGAGCTACAGTTCCTTTCTGTGCGTTTGCATTATGGAGGTTAAGACAGAGAGAGTTATCCAGAAAAACTGCTTCTCTTCTTGCGTGAAAAATAGAACAGCAATAATCATCCATTTATCTTAGGTATGAAAACGGTTGAAAATTCAAATAAATAAATAAATACATAAATTTTAAATAGAATTTTTTAAAAAATAGAATAAAAGTGGAGACAATCCACAAAATCTCTTAATTTGACATCCGAAGCGCAGCCTTGAAAAGATTAGCTTTGTTGAATTTCCAAATACATGTCAGACAAGAAAGTAAACATATATACAATAATATATAGTCAAAATTTGAATATTATTTAATTTGCCAGCAGGTTTATTAAGACACTTATAATAATAATTATATCATTATAAAGATCAATTTAAAAATGCATTAAATATAGCAATACAATTCAAAATTGCCTTCCCATTACCACACCCTGAAGAAATACCACGGAGCTCATAGGCTCAATACGAATCATCGTTTGGATCAACGGCGATGCACTACTAACGCCACAAGGCCTTAATCCCGAGCACCACTGTTATAAAACCATCGCAATTTACTCCTGAACGTGGGGCATATTTTTAAAGAAACCTGGTGTGTTGCACTCACATAACTTTCTTTACCCTGGTGTAAACCATTCTTATAAACGCTTATTCCTCTATCTTCTTCATGTTAATCGAAACAAGCATTTTCAGAAATTATCTTATTGCTAATTTTCTTGTAGGTGCAAGGGGAATCTGGGAATACAGTAGGCTTTAAATGATAAATCTTTTAAGAGAAAATCTGGTCGCTATGTGATGGCTTCGAAATTCCATTCACTTTCGACGGTCAAGAGATAAAAATCTGATGTGTTGCACTCACATGACTTTCTCTACTCTTCTAACCATTCTTACAAACTCTTGTTCCTATATCTTCTTCGTGTTAGTTAAAATAAACATTTATTCAAATTATCTTATTGCTTATTTCCTTGTAGATGCAAGGGGAATGTTAGAATACAGTAGGCTTAGTGCGATAGTCAAATCTGTTAAAGCTTTGAGATTCCGTTTTCTTTGCACACTTAACATATCAAAAATGAACAAAGATGTTCCATTTCACGAAAGTTTTAAGTTTTCCGAAACTCACCCACATAACAAGGAATGTTTCTGAAATGGTTCACCCTACAAGAAAATTTATTCAGACATAAATTGTGTATTTTAGCAAGATCTACATTTTTGTATAGTATGATTTGGTCTATCTTTAACAGTTTACCAGTTATGCAAAATTCGTCCAGAGTAAATACGACTACAGGGGCTATAACCGGAAAATTCAAGGTATACATTCCATTTGTCATGAAAATATCTTAAACATATGGTATTTTAATCAAAATCGTTGGAGCCATGTTTTACAAAATCAAAATTATCAAAAAATGTTTCACATAAAGGGTAATTTGTCGTTGGGGGGATTTTCGTGAAAACCTTCATGTAGTATCCTTAGAAGATGCCGAAATTAAATACAAGGTTTTGTATTAACCAGGTTTTCGTTTTTGAGCTATGTTGTTGACAGACAGACAGACATACACAAGACATATAGTAAGAAGAGGAAGTGTGTGTTTTAAAGAGATCCACGTTTTTTATTTGGTAAGCTTTTGCCCCTTATTGTTTATTATTTATGCAGAAATCATCCAGAATGAACAAGTCTTCAGAGTACATTCTCAGAGAATTGAAGGTATGACATAGAAACTGTCATGGAATCGCCTGTGTCCGTCACTGCATACTGACTGAGGGGTGGAGTGAGGCATTGCCACTGACTGCGTAAGGTTCTCCAAAGACAGAAGGTTGGACACCCCATACTTTATTCTGAAAGAGTCTTAATAAATTCACCTCGTGACTCCGGTTGCGAATAGGTCACTGCAATTTTTCGCATAGTTACCTATTTAAAAGGGACCCTGCCCCTCTATGTCCGCTGTGTGACAACCTTTTGTGAGTCCGTCACGTGGTGCTGGAGTATTCCTCTTTGGCTCGCTTTCGAGATTCTCTCCAGCTGCCTGTCAGACTTGCAGAGGTCTTGGCGGACGACAAAACAGCGGTTCATAGAGTTTTTAAGTTTTTAGCGGACTGTAGTATCAATTTGAGGATTTAAAATTTTAGATATTTCTTTTTATGCTTTTTGACATATTTATCACGTTGTTTTATATCTGGCTATGCCACTGTTTTTTATGTTTATGTGTATATTTTCTTTGTTTCTAGTAATTTTCTTTTCTTTTTAATTCAAATTTATATCTGGCTAATGCCATGAATTTTTTTAAGGGCGCTGATGACCTCGAAGTTAAGCGCCCTCGTGACTCGTGAATTTAATTTGACAATCACTCGTGGCATTACTTATGATAACATGTACCTTGTAAATTGAAATCAAGAACATGGATATCTTACATGTTTGTGTTAAATATTCTAGGAACCACTGTAATTGTTTTCTCGTATTATACCCCATGGAAGTAAACAAACCTGTATGCAATTAGACGTAGCCTGTGTCTTTTGCAGCGAGTATAATTAATTATTCCTGGGAAAATTGGGTACCTACCACAGGTAGTGGAATGGTGAAAACTTGTGACGCGTGAACCAGATTGAAGGGAAGGTTGTTTTTCTTCGATGAAAAATGAGTATAAAATGATACAAGGAGCGCAAAATTGTTACGGTACCGCGGTCAGGTTTAATTGCAAGATTACAGAGTGTTGAAGCGAGGAGGGCGGAGATCCCGGCAAGAAACAGTAAAGTAGTTTACAGCTCTCATAATGAAGACTCGTGTGTTTTATACTCAACCTGTAAATACTTTTTTTTTTTTCTTCTTTAAGCTTGTGCCTATAATTCTTGCCTCTCAGCGCCCGGGAAGCATTTTTGAAAGTTTTCTGGCTTTCCTTTTTTCCCTTTTCTTTTTTGAAAGTTGTTCCATAGTCTTACGTAAGTGTCTGGTAAATAAATTACGTACAATTACGTCAATCTCAAAAACATTGCCTCTTCTAGTGGACTAGTTTTCTAGCCGAACTTATAAACCGTCACAGTGTTGTCGACTTCAGAAAGCTCATTGAACAATCAACCTACCACGTAGATCAGTGCCAACAACAGTCACAAAGAGGAGACCTATACCCAAAATGGCTGGTTTACTGCCATGTCACAAAGATCTTTACTTACTACATATTTACTTATGTCTTGAACTATGGCGTGCTACAGAAGTATTAAAAGTGCCATTTTTAAGGTTCTGAAAATGGTTACATTTAAATCCACTATATAAGCAAAGTTTTGATAACTCATTCTGCCTAAAGCAAAATTCAATCGCAGTGCTTCTTGAAGGTTCAAACTAAAACGAACAGACTTTGTTATTAAAACCTTTGGCCCACTTCTCCAAATTGACATGATTGAGTTCAAGTGTTTCAGAAGAGTAACTTTCTTAATTCTCTTCTTTCTTGCTTTGGGGTTAAAAATTATTATTTCTCCGTAATATAGTGTAAAAAGACTTACAAATACTGCATACTGCTTTCCATTTTATGGCCACAATATACACAGTTCTCTCGTCTTTAAGTTGTCATTAGTTACAATTGGGAACAGCATAACCTAAAAGTAGAACTTTTAACATAGTGCATACGAACTAAAAGATTTAGATTAATACACTAGTTAGAGAAATTCGTTATATCACTCCATTGTGAACTACTTCGGTTTGAAGTCCAATCCCATGGCTACTACGTTTTGTATTTGCACATATTTAGTAATTCGACTTGATTTGATTAGGTTTTATTTACTTTTCATTATATCGTTTGTCGCAATTCGTTGTAGAGTTAACCTATACGTTATATTGGCAGCACTTTGCTTCTTTGATCTGCTTCTTTTATCTGTATTAATAGCACGAGGGAGTTTCATAGGACGATAATTTTGCGAGCGCGAGTGGTATTTGTTTTAGAGTACACCGTGAAATAATTAATAATTCATTTATTTAATATTATAGCGTCTTAAAAGTAAACAACTTACAATAGCATTCATGCATTTTAATTAAGATTTATCTTCACAGTTGGCATTGCAACTAATCCAGTAGGCTGTGAACAACAACAATAATTTTAGCGTTTCATTCAGGAAAATGAGGAGTTAGACCTGTGATGAATATAAATGAACGAATTTGCGTTAGTAAGCTATCCATTAAAGGTAGGTCTGCTATATTTAAAATTACAGTTGTTAAAGGTGCAATTTTCTAAAATAAATGAAGACGGCTGCTCCGCGACATTCATGGATGTGCAGGTTACATTGCCTGATTTATTGATAACTTTTAAATGATGCTTATTGTAAATATGACCTTAAAGATGATGTGCTGGTATGATCTATAATTTTGAACAACTCCTGTGCTTGAATATCATTCTGTCATACTGAAACAGCTGTTGAGTGTGCTGAGTGATTGGTAATCTTGTGCATGCCGATACCAGCCTTTTCAGTGTATGATTTTGTAGGCTTTGTCATCACATTTATCCCTTTAAGGCAGTTCTTATACCATACCCCCGATGTTTTATAAAAAGGGTTAAGAGGTACAAAAAAGCAATCGCTTTTAATTTTACTTGTTCGTCTCTCTTTCAAAAGTTGGTACAGTTGGATACTTCAGATGTTCAGAAACGTAAGAAAATGGTTAGGTTAACGAAACCGCAAGGAAGAGGTGATCCAAAGTTATAATACCACGACCAAGAGGCAATAATCTGACATAAGGAACAGTGTGTCGGGTTTAAGGGTCCGTCGACAATTAAGGAACAGTCCAGATAACTAACATAGAAATAAAATGGCAGTAAATATGAATTCAGAAGAAAACCAATTGTAAGAACCAAGTGAAATTACACAAGCCGCAGAAAGATCAACACTAAAACCACCACCCAAAAGCTCTAGAAAGCAATATGAAATAGCTTTTAATCCCTTCATTTCCTGGTGTAAGGCAAAACTTGTGAACCAGCAATATATGAAAATATTTTACATCTCGCTGTACACGTCAGTTTATCTCGTTTGTAATGTCATTTCTCTTGTTTCAAGAGTCTCGCTATATACGAGTAGAAGAGTTGATCTCGTTCTGAACGTGATAATTTACAAATTCGAGCGCTATCTAAAAATATATGGCACACGTGTTAAAAGCGGTTGTACTTTGCTCGTACGATTGCGAAATTTCGCAAGCATTTCTGCTCGCAAAATGAAACGCTGCTTGATATAATCTATAATTAGGTTATCTTGCCACTGCTACTGCCGCAATACCGACAACGTGTAGATACCTACGTCACGCTGCTGAGCAAGGTGCAGTTTGCTTGTATAAGCTAGTACCTACGCAATCCATGATGGACGGTGAAATTAAACTGTTAATTGGGTGAATACAGGGACTGGAATCAATGGAAAGGGCAAACGATGTGCCAGATTCCGCCGCCTTGAAAGCGAGATGATTATCCGGGGCGCTCGGACAGACAGGGGCATTGTTCCGATCACTTTGCTAATGAGATAGCCGCGAACGGAGCGGAGCGGAGCGTTAAACCCACGCGTGTTGTAATTTATGGCTAGGTATATCAGATGACACGATACCAAAACGCGAAAGGTCCCATCCTAGGCATCGTGCGAAATAAACTCCACTACATAAATCTTAAAAGCTATTTCGCTGCAGCACTTACTGCGAGGCGGTGCGGAATTGCTTGCATGAGCAAGTAACTATCAAAATGCTCTAAACAAACCCTTCATTCTTCTATTCACTTCAACTACAACAAATGATCAACTAAAGATAGTTAAATAGGGCAGTTTGATCTTTGGTTATATGTAATATCTGAAAACAAATCTGTTTATACCAGACTTCTGTACGTTTTCATACCAACAAAAAGGATAAATAATCAATTTTCAACTATATAAAAACTAACAAACTAAATAAAAAGAATTTGGTATGATAAATTGCGCGATTTCTCTCTCAATGAAAAATTTGCACATTCTCGAATATTCCGTGGAAATTTCGAACAGAGTTCTGTCGTGAGTGCATTTCCGGTGCGACATTAAGTGTTGTTCTACAAATGAGTATGTGGCGAAAGTTGTGATACACAGTTAGTGCTGCTCCTCCGTTATGTCAGAGAGGTCTTGTGTTCGATACTCCAGCGAGTGAAATCGCCTAAGAAGAGGTTACTTCGCGCATATTTCAT
This sequence comes from Tenodera sinensis, assembly GCA_030765045.1. NCBI lineage: Eukaryota > Metazoa > Arthropoda > Insecta > Mantodea > Mantidae > Tenodera > Tenodera sinensis. The sequence continues at coordinate 161,593,100 of CM060967.1, read as the reverse complement.
TCTCCGGCTACGTCACGAAAACAAATGAAGTGTAAGGAAAATTGTTCTAGATCGTGTTAGTGAAGTGATACTGTGAACTAAGTGAAGTTGCAATAAACTTTGAACTAGACCACATTAGTGAAGTGATGACACATTGAAAACTTGACAGTTACTATACTTTGAATGTAAAAGGAGCTTCCTCTAATCTCACTAGGTTTATATTAGCATAACTTAAATGATAGTAAATGATATTTCAATGATAGTAAAAAGTTAGCAGTCTTTATAGCTTTCATAAAAAAGTCAGATATTTCGAACCTACGTTTATATTAATATATTTTAGTTAGGAAATGCTTCAAATTAAGCAAAACAGTTTTAATATGCGGAAATAGCATTTAAATGTTTCCTCAAAGTAAGTAGCACCGGAATGGAAAGGAAAAGAGGGCTATAGGAAGAATCCCAAAAATCCAAGCATCTCCATTACGTGATGCCTGAGCTTGAAACTCGGAATATTTCGAAAACGGTTGGCCTACGAAACCCACGGCTAAAATCGAACATTGTTCATGGGACATGAACACGGCTGATGGACCCAACAAGTATAGCTTGATATGGCGAAAAGAAAACCTGGTTTTATGTATTTGTTTGCCTCATTTACCTGTAACATTTGCTGCAGTTATATATAATATGATATTCTGTGAGATTACGAATTGCCTTAAAGAGACAAAGAAAGATTGTAACATTATTGGCGTGAAGCAAATCACGCGAGCTCCTCATCCATGTGGTTTGAGGATATCGTGACAGTGTTCATTTTTTTCCTGGGCCGTAATGTAGTAGATATTATGCCCATTGTCAGTAAGTGTTCACAGCACGACTGAAAATCAAATGTTTTGATCTCTTCACGACATTTTCGTGCAGCCAGTGACATCAGTAACCACGAATTCACGCTTAAACAGATTCGGTGTTGGCAGACATAGCTTCAAGCTTCTGATTCCTATCCATGTTAACCCGACACAATGGGCATTCGAGATGCCAGGCAGGCCACCGTGAATTAGGACACGCACCGTGTTGCCGCAATCCCTCCCGAGTCTCTTGTTGTTTACATAATAGATTTTCAGATTCAAACTCAAAGCATTATAAGTAGTGCACTAGATTCCGTAATACCTTTTTTGTCCTAGCAAATATATAATAGTTAGTTTTAATATCATTTGTTTGATTTTTTAAAACTACCCTTAAAGTAGCTTGTTCTATTATCTGAGTAGACTTATAGATAATAATATATTACCAGTGTTCCTATAACTGTTGTAAAATTTGATGGCGGGTGACTCGATATTAAATTCAATTACAGGCTTGCCATACCTTGCGGTATTGTATAGTTAGATACGTTGTAAAACAACCCTCCCTGCTGTGTACGCGTCGGCTGAGAAGGTTGGTAAAATGCCCCGTGAACCTCACCATTACGGGGTAGCCTAAAATTACATTTTAAGTGCGAATTAGTCTACATAAAACTGTTTCTCATTTGATCGACATCTCTGGAATTAAAGTAATCATTTCGTTGATTTACTTTCACTCTGAGGAGTCTATTCTCTCGTGACTTTAGATGTACTAGATATTTCTACTGTTTAAATTACAATATTACTATCACTATGCATGTGTTTACTCAGCAATGTTTTGTGCAGGAGACATACGCTTCAGCAAGTATAAAATTGCGATGCAGTTCTTTAACTTTGATGAACTCCTGCCTAACGCAGAACAAGAATCTGCTTCTGTAAGAACCATCAACACCTATTTTGAAGCACTGCTTACACTCGCGCATAAAAGGCAATTTTTCCCCTCGCCATGCACGGTTCAAGTGAAGAGATTTTAATTACGATATGGCGCTGGTTGAAGAAAAAACCTCTGTTAAACCACCAAGTCCTAAGCACCTGCAAAAGTGTGGAAATTGTAGAGAATGCAATATTCATGAAGATGTTTAAAGGACTGAAGTGTACCTATTTAAGTTAAATCTCTGAACTGCTTCACATAAATTACTTTTAGAAACGTCTTAAAAAGCTGAAACATTTTCGCTATCGTGTTGCTCGTTTCAGACACGAAATTTAAAAAGGGAGCTTTTATATTTTGGTGGGCAAGGCCAGAATGATGCTCTTGACTTTAAATTATTTACTATCCTCTTTTTCACGTTTTACTCACTTTAATATAGAGTAGGTCTTTCAAAGAGGGTCAAAAGACATTTAACGTTCATTATTATAAATATATAATACGAAAGAATCGTGGCAAGTTAATGGCTGGCTCACTTCCGAAAGAAGTAATTCAGGACTTTTACTTATTCTACACATTGCTTGGAAAATGCACTATATTGTAAAATCCTTCCAATACAATTTTATCAGGCATTTCTTCATTTGAATCTTAATTTAATGTCATATAACTATGTAATAAAGATTCTAAGGTGTAATTATATACTCTGCAACGAGAGCATAATTGTCATTGTACTCAAGTTTCACACAATGAGTCAAGTTTAAAACATTTATAAAATGTTTTCAATATTAGAGCTGTATGTTGTCTCTCGTGTCCGACATTTTAATCATGTCTTTGTTATTCGATTGTACATACGAGAATCAAGAGTTGCACCTTCAAGTTTTATTGTTATGTTGGCTGTGAGAGTATATATGCTATAACCTTATAAAAAGTAGCCTTTAAAAATTAGAAGACAAATTGAATTTTTTAGAATGTTATTTACAATGTTAAAACTAATTATTATATAAAGTATCTTTATTTTATAAACGGGAATCTATAGTTTCGCTTTCAGCTTCGTCTGGGAATGTGCCCAGATGGCGAACCATTGAGTGCTGCGTGCCTATCTTCTGACTGGTGGTTAGCAGTGTCGTTATGAACTGGAGAACTTTTGATTGGTGGATTAGCAGTGTCGTCATGAAGAGGTGGAAATGAGATCCATTACAGTGGCGTATAAGCGCTACATTATGGCATGGTGGAGCATAAAATATAGTCAGGGTTTTCTCGACCTGCCCAGCATTGAAGAAAACTGCTGTATGAGTAGGTTGGCTCGCGTTAAACCTACCTGCTGGGGCAGATAAGTGCAGACAGTTAATATCGTATAATCCCTTACTCCTGCGGGGGTGGGGTGGGGGGTTTAGCCATCATAGATATATGCAGGTTGTACAACTATAGTACATATCTATGGCACTTTCTAGAAAATGGTAATGTAGTTGCTTGTAGTTTTTTACTCTTAATTTAAATAATGATTGCTATATTTTCACTGTGAAGCCTTTTCTTTCTCTATTTGTCAAAATGTATTTTTATACTGTGGTTACTAAAATACTGCCTGTAGCGCTAATAAGAAGACTTATAAAATAAAATTGAACACACGCTCCTATTGGAGTATGCGTTGCTACTAATTATGACAGCAGTGAGAATATATTGCGCGTCTTGATCTTTTCGTTGTTCTAACAGCAGTAATAACAATCGAACGTTGTCTATGGTACTGCCCAACTTCCCTCGGCTCTGCTGTAGGCTAAAGGAGCCCGGGGATTAATTAGAAGATGGTTTTAGGGGAATGGTAGGGTGGAGAACGCGAAAAGCAATTAAGGAATTAGACATCCTACAGAAACAAGAATCCAAGCACAAGCTTTAGAAACTCGCTAATATCAAACCTCCTACGAAACAAATGCCTTTATTAACTTTTGGCTCAAGCCCTCATCCTTAGGATATTCTGTAAATTTGATTACTAATGTATCAATAATTGTTACAACAAAATAGGATGTTTTAACACTGTGTCCCTTTTCCTCTATCCTTAACCTCTTTGGATCCCGCTGTCGTATACATTTCTTGAGGTCCTCTGCGTTGCAGGGGCACATGTGTAAACTTTGGCCTTAAGCAGTACTGAACTCGGGACTGAAGTCAGATCCAAAGAAGTTGAGAAGATTCTATCGGTCATTTAATTCTTAAGCAGCGATGCCCTGTTTAATCTCTTATCACCTTGTTGTTTTACTCCCACCTCTTTTTTGTGCATGAAACATTTTCCCTTCACTCGTTCAAGCATTAGAGAGGTTTGTTTTTGAGTTCCATGAATGCGTCATAGCTCGGCAAAAATAGGTGGAGGCAAATACGTGAACCAAGTAAGACCTCTTACCTAACCGTGAAACAGAAAAGTCATCATTTGTACATTTTCTCCTCCAAAAATTAGTAAATTGTAAATAAACAACTTTTCGAATAATGGCATTTGAAGGCTCATACTAGATTACAACAAAATTGCCTTCAGCCATAGGCGTGTGGAAGATTTCTAAAATCTGAGTGCATCTTAAGGGTTTAACTGTACTAACAAAACAGAAAGCAGTATCGAAATTTCGAGATGGCACAATGGAATTTCAGAGATAATGAAATCCTTGTTTTTATAAAGTACCGTATATTTAATGCCGATTTAAAACCAAATAAACTGCGTGTAAGTTTGAATTTTACTTGAAAAATGCAATACCAGGAATTTTGCACTCTCCGTGTCCTCTTACCCTAAAATGATGACGAAATGCTCGTACAATAATAAAATTCATGATTTTAGTATCTCTGGAAACCTTCAAGGCGAAGTCAAAGTCGAATATGAAAGGTTACGTGTACTGTTGCAAATGATTTTAATTTCCAGGTTTTTCGTTTAACCACTACGAAGGTTCATGATTAACAACATTATCAAAACAAAATATGTGTCTTTTTTACGTCTTAACTTCTAAGATAATATCGATGGTATTTGCCTTTGGAACAACAATTGCTCATGCGTAATGCTGTTTATTCTTTACTACTATGCTAATATTTGGGTTTGTATTACTTTGGGTTTCTTTATAAGCATTAAATTCTTACTTGCATGGAGGTCGGGGAATAATCCTAGTTAAGGAAACATTCCCATCCCAAAAGTTCAGAGGAATTGTTCCCGTGACTTGTATAGTATTTAAAAATGGCAGAATAAGTGAAAATATATTGAGCAATGTCACTTTCAGTTACTTTCTCCGTCACTTTATTTCTGTTCTGAAACCAAATAAGAAATAATGACTTGGCGTTAATGACCAAATAGGTGCGCGCCCTTAAATTCACATCATAATAATCATATGTAGCGTAATTAGTGAGAAACAAAAGCATGTATAAGTAGGATATCAGGTACATCCGTTTGTTAAGTGAGTTCCAAAGTATTTACAACATTCCACCCATCATGTATACACGTGGTAGTGCAAAAATAAAAGGTAGGTAGGTAACACGTAGCGAATGGTTTACTTTCCGATTGCATCGCGATAAGGTACTTACTTTCTGTTGCAGAGCCATGGCGACAAATCTCATGCATGTTGCATCACATGACCTGCTACTGTGCAAACAGGGGAAATTCCGGCATACTGCAGCGTGGGAATATCATCATCGGCTTACCTCGTAACCCGAATCCTAAAGCATGTCCTTGCACAAGGATTCTATAATCTGCGATATGGGGCCTTGTTTATTAGTCCAGGTTTAAAAGTCTAGTTTCCTATATACTTAGAGCTCCAGATGAAAGAATGAGGTTGTAACCTGTATTTCTGTGGCATAGGCAAGACTCATCTGACTTAAATCCCCAAACGCACTCTCCTAAAAACAATTTCAATTTTTATTACACTTAGACCCGGTTGTATATATATCGCTGACTGAAAATCAGATTTCATCTAAGATCAGTGTAAAATTGCATTGTATAAAAGTGATCTAAGATCGCCGAGTCTCAGTTCAACTTTGATCTTAGTTCGTAATATAACACTCGCAAGGCCGTAAAACAGTTGAAAATCGCTGCTCGGAAAGAAACTGCATGGAAATCGCTGGGGATTTTAATTCGAGGTTGATTATGTATTTACCTTATTAATAGTTTTTAATTGCTATATTTTATCAATTGGATCAAGGCATTGTTAAGTCAAATACACCTTCCTTAAATCTGAAGAACTCTTGTAAATTGATTTCACTTTTTCATGTTTATAGGAATAAGCCTCAAACACAGCTTCTTATTTTACCATTTGGAAACTTTTTCTAGGTTATGGGTAATTAGCTTTTGCTCCTCCCGTAAAATGTTATTTTCAGGACGTAATACAATGCGAATCAATGCTCCTATTATCCAAATAACTACAATACAATTCCTTACTTACCATTTTATTATTTTATTTAAAGCTGTACTGTTTATTTCTTGCTTCCTCAGATCTGCTAACCTAAGCTCAATCAAGATAAGTGGAGAAAATTCACCAGTGAACTTAGATCAAGGTTTATACAACCAAAATTCTAAAGTTCAGCTTGACTGAAAAACATTTTGAGGTGGCTGAACTTAGATTAGCTTTTACGCAACCATGCCCTGTAGTATTAAGATCACAATTCATTTGTGATGTTAACGAGTGCCACTGAAAGGAAAGTTTCTGTATTTTTACCAAAGGCGAGCACACTATCTATTGTGGCTTAGTTATGGTAACTGACGTTTCAGTCTTCGAAATTAAACCCATGCATATCTCAGGTGTAAAATAGAGCATTTTGCCCTGTTAATTGACTACATTCATTGATTTCCTATTTACTGTAACGAGAGATTTATTATTTGCTATCCCAACTCAAAGGAATCTTTTCCAGTCACCTCGTTAAAGGAAATCACTAAAACGACTAATACAATACTAATGTTTATTGACAGCTTAGGGAGTTACACGTTTTGTGTCGATCATTTCATTTTTTCGAAACAAGTTCAGACGTTGTGGTTAGAACATCAGTGCTATTGAGAATCTTAAATAAACCGACGATATATCATTTTCCTCATATAGTACATAAAGTGTTCTTCACTCTCATTTTATAATTACGAAACTATCGCTACATTCCCAAAGGGAATTGAAATCCACTTGAGTCCAGTCCCACTCTAAGTATGATCCGCGTTTCCATGTTGAATTCAATCCGGAATTAGATCGATTTGGATGTGCAAGGCTCAAGCATAAATAATTCAAGCTTTTATTAACATACATGGTTTATGTTGGTGAACCTATACACATGTTTTGCTTACTTTAAGCAGGTTTTGAGGTTAATGAATGTTTTAGAAGAATATGTTGCGAAACAATAAAAGTGGCTTTGTTATGTTTTATTACACCTCTTTCGCTAAGAAAACAAAATGACGAGTGTTCAGCGTGCTACAAGTACAGTTGGTGGATTCAAATCGATTTGAACCCGGTTGGTGTTTCCATGCAACAAAATTTCGATCCAATCCCACTTCTAAGAGGATCAGATCCAAGGATTCAGTTGGATCTGAATTCGTGTTTCCATGCAGTATTCAATCCGGAAAGAGAATTCAAATCGGTTTGAATTCCCCATGGAAAAGTAGTATGTAACTGATAAACGAAAGCTTACTATAGGAACAAATCTTGTGTGTTTCACTCACATGACTTTCTCTACTCTTGTACTATTCCTACAAACACTTATTCCTCTATCTTCTTCACGTCAGTTGAGATAAACATTTGCAGAAATTATTGCTGGTATTCTTGTAGGTGCAAGCGGAATGAGAGAAGATCCAGTACTTGGATAGCTGTCCTATTTTAGGGTTGTCATAAAGGCACTCCTGCTAATATATCTATAAAAAAGACAATTTTAAATAGGAATGATAAAGGATGAAAAATCGTATAATGTAAAAATATTTTATATATGAACTGTAATAATGTAGAAAGTTATTATAATATTTGAAAATAGGACAGCTGGCCATTTAAGAATTATTTATTTATTTCGTTTAGTGTAACATACAGATGATTGTGTAAAATGTACGAAGGATAACGGATAATTTTCAAATCAATACCTTCTAAAATACTTAATTGCAGTTAAAACCCCAGGAACAAATTAACAGCAAATTTAGTAATCACTCCACGAACACCAAAAAGTAGACCAATCACTTCCCAATTTTTAGTTATTTTTGCTTTTTACAAGGCTATGCAAACATTAATACCAAGATTAGCAAATCTCGAATTCACTTTTCAAAAGCTGATTATTTTGTCTTCGTGTATGTTCCCTTGTATCTCCGACAAAGAGAGCATTAAAATCACTGAATATAAATATTGATGGTCTAACAAACTGATTGCTCCAAATGAATGTTTCTTTTTATTTTATAAAGCTTTGTTTGTTATAATTTCTTTGGATAAAACTCCAACTCAATGTTAAAGTGGCATTATCCTGAATTTTACTGTTGTGTCATGAAGGCATTTTTTAAATCAAATATTTCTTTTCAGGCACCGACCCCTTCACGTTATATTTCGGAGTGAAGTTTTATGCAGCGGACCCGTGCAAGCTTCTAGAAGAAATAACTAGGTAAGTTGACTGCATATTGTTAGTAATCAAGCTTATATTTTATAAAGTGAGTTCCCTTCAACTGCAGGCTTGTATAGAAAAGACGAGCTATTGGCAACCCGCAGTTATATAGATTGGTGTTTTCGGAAGCAAGTCGAGTTAAATATTCCTACTAAATGCAAAGCGAACGAGATATACGTAATTAACCGAACTGCAGTCCTAATGAAAGACTAATTAGTACGGAGCAAATTATAGGCGACAGGAACTGGAAATTGTTCACAGAGGCACATAAAAACTGCGCGCTCAGCTTTTCTCAGATCTTTACTAAGCAGCATAATCATTGTCAACATGCAAAATTTAACTGCATCCCTTCATATTAATGATCGTACCCGGTCGGTCTGTCTGTCTGTCGGTACTTAGGTGCAGTCGTATGTACCTACTGATAACCACATTTATTTTCTGTGCCGCATTATTAAATTGCAGGGCTCCCAAAGCGGTGTATTACGTGTAAGTCGTTAAGAATGCTGTTTTATGCACTGTAAGCATCACAATTGAAAATTAACATGTTGTAATTAACTCCTACTCTCCACGAGATGACAATAATGTTTCACTGAAACCTTGAAAGTGCTTAGATTCCACAAATTGAGACCGTTTTCATTTGTAATGAAATGAAAAATATAGAAGCTTCGGGAAAAACGAAAAATAACAATGCGAAAAGAATGTAGTGTCTCCAGAGCATTATAAATCATTGCAAAACAGAATAAAGAAGATAAAACAATGATATACGACGATTAAGTGTCTCTCATTGAATATAAGGTAACAATAGCTTTCCGTCGCCAACGCCTACAGATAAGGAGCTTTATGCAAATATCTACTGAGTTAGAACCAGGAACAAGAAGCAGAAAATGGAAAGGAACTGAGATCCTGCCTTAGAATCCAAGATCAAAAAGTAGCATCTTACCACATACAAACTTACTAAATGACTACCCTCGGAAGAACATACAACGAACATACAAATGAAACAAGGAGCTGTGCACAGTTTCAAAATTACATTTGCTTCAGATAAAGAAAGCGGTCTGACATTGTATATCAGCTGTTTAAAATTCTGAAGTTTCCAATTATTGACTTATTCTTGTAATTCATTATATTTACAAACGAAAAGAGTAAAACAGCACTGAACATTATGTTAAAAAAAAAAAAAAAAAATTAAATTTATCGACCTTAAAAGATTTGAGAATATATCTGTATTTATTTCTCTACTTAATCGGAATAGCATCCCTTAAAATAAAGCTGAAGGAAAAGGAAGCAAATCATGATGAAATACACCTACAAAGGAAAGGGCTGGTAGAAGTGGTTATTTTAATCTTTTAAGGTTGCTTCACAATAAACCGGAAAATAGAGCGAACGAAAACAGAAAACAAACAAATGCTACTTTGTTTCCCAATGGAAACGAGAACGATTATCGATAGTAACTCGAGAAGTAGATTAAGGCATTGACATAGCATTTGTACGCGTCTGACTAATTAATTACATTTCTTCAGCTGCATTATTTCAGGTTAATAAACTTCAAAATTCAATACATTAAAAGCTTCAAAATATACCTACCTGATTTTTTCACTCCGTCGTTAGAAATAAAAGATTCCTTTCCTTTATCTTCTCAGTTATTCCACTAAGAGAGTGTTTCTTCAACTAGTTTGTTGTCAAATGTTGATTAATAATTATTGTTAGTATTTTAGAAATAAAACACTGAAGTGCAGCGTTTAAAATGCGTGTTTGTATTTCAAAATATACCTTTAAACTTTTTCTACTTCTTGTATTAAAGGGCTTTACCCTCGTTTGATGTTGATTGTCAAATAGGGTTTAACGCTCGTTCTAACATTACCCACTAGGCCATGAACATAAAAGTGAATACAATTAGGAAGGGAATTTAGGAGAGGAAGTGCTCCAGGGATTAATCCTTCCGAATATTGCCATTTATGAGGGCTGAAAAAAACTTGAAGTGGAAGGGAAAATCCTATCAGGTAAGATGGCCCCGCGGTATTCGATTCGCGGACCCTCACTGGTGAGTCTGTGCCTTAAAAACCTCGAACAGTTGTCTCGGTGTTTAAATTTGAGGTAAATTTTATAGGATTCGATTGCTATATTTTTGTTTCTTGGGAAGTGTAACGTCTTTTAACCAGGCAGTTCTCCTCGACAAAGCTTAATTTAAAAAAGAACCTAAATGAACGCAAAGTACACGAGTTATCCGGCATTTGTTTTCTCAGGATAAGTAAAAGTCTTTAAGGCATTACTGAGGCAACCCGACGTGATTCGAGTTCCACTCTTTTGAGTTAAGAGGGAGACTTGCTAATCTCAACATTTCGGAGGAGGGCAATCGGTTTTTTTTTTTTTTTTTTTTTTTTTTTTTTTTTTTTTTTTTTTGGACACAGAAATATTTATTGACCAATCATCTGTCGGAACGGGACAGCAATGAACCATCCTTGACAGAAAGAACAAGAAATCGTCTGTGCTCCAGAGAGATCAACCCAATTGATGCATACATACAGACATCAGAGCAAATTTTAAATATTTTTAAGAACTGACTTCGAAAATAAAGTTTTTATCAAGCGATTAACAAATATTAGAAAACAGAAGCAGAATAATAATAATTTCCCTAGGGCGTCTTCCCCTTATTCAGAGGTTACCCTAATCGCCCGGCCGCTGCGTCCTCCAGCCGCAGCCAAGGCCACGGAGGAGTGCAGGTTGGGGGTGGCGGGGGTCAGCACGCCGATTCCCCCGACCGTAAGGCGACTACTTTGACCTTTTAGGGACGCTACCTTTCTATCAGGATAGCTCCTCAATTGGCACCCCAGGGACCTAACGAGGCTGAGTGCACCCCGAACCAGACCTCCCAGCGGGGGAAAAATCCCATGCCGGTACCGGGGATCGAACCCGGGTCCTCCGCGCCACAGGCAGGCGTGCTACCACTGCGCTACGGAGGCGGTCAGAATAATAATAATAATAATAATAATAATAATAATAATAATAATAATAATAATAATAATAATAATAATAATAATAATAATAATAATAATAATAATAAAATGCAATGGAACCTTTATTGAAAATAAGAAAATGTATATTATTATTACAAATATTTAATATTACATTTTAATCTGTTACCAAGAGCAAATAATTTTTAATTTCCTTGAGAAATTGATATTGCATAATTTATTTTAGAATGAGTTAGTTGTGAAATGAATTTATTTTGTTAAATAAGGAATTCTTGAAGAAAACAATAAAATAAAGCCATGCAATAGGGGCAACAAGTGGAGAGTGGTGGAAACTGAGAAAGCAAACAGGAGAACCGTTGAAGGAAAGTTTAGGAAGGCGGGAAACTAGTTGGTTGACCAAGAGATTGCCTTCTTAATTCAAAGGAGGAAAGAAATTGCCAAGCAGCACTGCAAGTTGGATCGTTTTTTGTGGGCCTCTTTCTTGCCCGTCTCTTCTCACTCGCCTGATGTTCTGCTAATTAAATTTTTCGAAATATTTGATTACTTTGGGGAGTAATTTTGTGGAAAGTGTGTTGTGAGCTAAATAAAACGCAGAGGCTTGCTCGGTCGTTAAGGTGCGAGTGAACGAGGAAGTTTAGAGGTCGTTAGTAAAGGCGCCTGCCTGCCTTCCCGACCTCACCAGGATTCATGCAAATGAGCCCACAAAGTTACTACATAGGAGGGGACGGAGCCCCCTCGGTTGGCAAGAATTAAGAAATAATAGCAGTCATCTTGACAAGTAAAAAATGAAGTTGTCAGTTGGCACAAGTTGGCTTGCAAATGAACTTCTGGTAGATCTACAGGAAAGTATTTCGTCACGATCACATTCCTGGCTTCGAGCCCAGACTCGACAATTTTAAACAGATGCAAAAGAAATGGAATTGAAAATGTATTGAGGTTTATCACATAATGATAAATAAAATTTCTTCATTAATACACATTGGTTCTGAAATTTAATGCAAATAATAATAATAATAATAATAATAATAATAATAATAATAATAATAATAATAATAATAATAATAATAATAATAATATTATTATTATTATTATTATTATTATTATTATTATTATTATTATTATTATTATTATTATTATTATTATTATTATTATTATTATTATTATTATTATTATTATTAAATGCAAGAATGTGACGCACATCATCCAACCAGAATCTTGATTCACACATTATCGTTTATTGTCATATAAAGTTCAAAAACTAGTATTTCCCTTTCTTCAGTTCCAATTTTTTTAATGACTTTAAAATAGTTAATTGCAGTAGATCTGTAATGGAAAGCGCGAGTGTAATATTCTGAACAGTTTATTCACTTATTAAGCAGCTTATCTTCTCTTACTTTTAACCGCGATTGTGATTTTTTAAAATAGCAACAATTTCATATTCTTTTGATGCAGACGATGAACATGTAAACGTTGTTCGCAATTTTGCAGCCATAAGAACTCGATGCCTCACAGAGTTGCATATACCAGAGGAGTGCTCCACAAACTCCGTTAAACAACTTAGGGAGAAACTAAGACGCCAGGAGTTTGAAGCCTGCTGTGCATACCCTCAGAAAGGAAGAGGAATGGCACTCTTTGGCGAAGTTCCTGCTGCCAACACTTGGATTTTGAAACGTAATGGATTATCCAGCTCAGAATGGCATGACATGTTGAAGATGACAGCTATGGTGGTTCCAGTACGTTCACTTCCGGGACGCTCCACGGGTACAAGCCACTGCAGACACTGCAGTGAGATAGAAACTTTACCGCATGTACTCGGGAATTGTCCTCAGGGAGAGTTGCTGCGAATAAAGCGTCACAACACCATAAGAACTCTGCTTGCCAATGCTTTGCGAAGCACAGGATTAGAAGTCCACGAAGAGGTACACTGTGTGGCTGACTGTGGCAGTAACCGTCGAATTGATGGCATTGCTATCGACAGGAAGAAAGGGACAGCTGAGATCTTAGTTCCCACAGTGAGGTTTGAGACATCCTTAGACCAGCCAGCAGAAGTGGATCGTGAAAAGAAGAAAATATATGAGTCCACAATTCCATTCTTCAGTGCCTCATATAATATCAGCAACATCGTGGTCACAGGCCTATTCTTCGGAGCAAGGGGCACAATACCAAAATCATTTGTGCAATGGAGACAACAATATAAGCTCCCTAAACAGCTACAGGACGACATTGTCCTAACGACAATAAAATACTCTGTGGCAATATGCCGAAATCATTTGTATGGAAACCATAACATATAAATTTGAAAGTACTAAAATAAAATAATCATTTAACTGTGCCATATACTAACAAAAACTTTGTTTTTGTTTTTTGTTGTTGTTTTTTTTATTAACCTTTTTATGTATTCATTGCAAACACATGAAAGCTATTCTGTGTCACATGGCAAACCTTTGTATAAGCTCAGATTTAATAATAATAATAATAATAATAATAATAATAATAATAATAATAATAATAATAATAATAATAATAATAATAATAATATAATAATAATAGTCATTTATGTTACTTAATGTCATTTATGTGATATCCTTAATTTTCAAAGATGTTAGGGATCCTTGATTATTTTATATTTAGAAAATAATCCTCAAAATAGCTTTAGCCCTACCTCTTATTATCCAAGTTATCGAATTATCAAAGTTCCATATTCCTAAAATGTCAATTTTAGACGTAACTTTTGTAATTCTAACTTTTGGATATTTCGATCTTTTTGTCCCTTCAACTTCGAATTATGCAAGTTCCTTTATACCTTAAGAGTATCTAATGAGTTTCAGTGAATTAGCAGACCAATCCTTTGGGCATTTTCAGGACAGTTTATGGACGCTGTCTTGAATATATTAACAAGGTGATTGGCTAGTATTGTGGTGGTGATATAGCTTGAGCAAATTTCCAACACAAATATTTATTAGAGCCTGGCTTATGTGCAACAAACTAGAGAACTACGGACGAAGTTCTTGTCGGTTGAACTCATTGTAGTAATGTTCATGTGCTGAGGCGCCCTCTAAGGCATTTTTGAAGATAAACCAATATAAAGAGTAGAAATAAAGCACTTGGGTTATGTGAAGGGACCAGCAGAAACTGAATATAGCAATCATCAACATAACCGATATAAAACAATTTCTTCTTCCGTTCTACTTGGGTCGTTCCCGACCCTCTCTTTACACTCCTCTTCCTTCGCATACTGGAGAATGGGTAAGAAAGAAAGATGCAGCCCTTATAGTTTGTAAAGTTGTCTTTATTGATATAGCAAGGAAGTTCGGAAAGCTCTTAGGGGGAGGCAGGGAGATTCTAGTAAGTTTTATAAGGAGTGAAGGAAAACATTCAGTGAAGGCAAAGGGAATTTCAGTTACGATACTCTTGAATGGTATACCCCCTGTAAACAAATAGAGGAACAAAAGAAGACGCGAAATGTGATGGAACTGTTATTGGTCTCTTATGTAGATACGTGTACTGTCATACAGAATGTCAAGCAGTTTCCTTCAACTAAACTTGCGCTCCTCTGGATTCCAGCAAAGTACAGACAGTAGTGGTTTTAATGCGATTAGTTTTTGTACTGAAAAACACGAGGGATTTAATAGGAAGCTATTCGTTTGCGGACGAGTTTTCAAAGTGTTTCGTTAAGAAAAGATATCTGACAGTCACACCATTAGTAATTTTATAGACAATTAAGTAGAACGTTATTTTTTTATATAGAAAACATCATTGCAGTCAGGAAATGGAAGTTATTGACATTTGCAAAGACCAAAACTTGATGGGCGAAAGACAAGAAGTATTCTAGAAAACTGCAATTAATATCACTACATGTTTAGTGTGCAAGCACCAGCTCGTAAGCACTCAAAGAACGGACAGTTAACTTACAAGTTGGACTTCTATATGACTGTCTATTTGTCAGGTCTTACAGTAATACAAAATATAAAACGAATTATATTAACTTCACAGCTTAGTTAGGAAAATTCAGGACATTTTAATATGTAATTATCTTCAAAGCATAATATTTTATTCAAAAAGAATAATAAAATTCTGATATGTTGCACTCACATGACTTTCTCTACTCTTGTACTAATAATTCCTACAAACTCTTATTCTTATATCTTCTTCGTGTTAGTTAAGATAAACATTTCTACAAATTATCTTATTGCTTATTTCCTTGTAGGTGCAAGGGGAATATTAGAGTACAGTGTGATATATCTTTTAAAGCTTTGAGATTCCGTTCTCTTTGCACGCTCAACATATAAAAAAATTAACAACGATGTTCCCTTTCACGAAAGTTTTGAGTTTTCCCAAACTCATACACATAACCTGGAATATCTCCGAAATGGTTCACTCTACAATTAAAATTTATTCAGACATAAATTGCGTATTTTAGCAAGATCTACATTTTTTGTGTAGTATGATTTGGTCTATCTCTAACGGTTTACCAGTTATGCAAAAGTCGTCCAGTCGTCCAGCCAGAAAATTCAAGATATACATTTCATTTGTCATACAAATATCTTAAACATATGACGTTTTAATCAAAATCATTAGAGCCATTTTCAAGAAAATATTTTCGAAAAATTTTGCATGTAAAGGGTAGTTTAGAGTTAGGCTATTTTCTTGAAAATCTTCATGTCGCAACCTTGAAAGACATTAAACTTAAATACCAACGTTGATTTATAACCAACTTTTCGTTTTTGAGTTACGCTGTTCAGACTGACAGACTAATACACACAGACCTTTCTCTAAAAATGCTTTTTTGGATTCGGGGGGGGGGGGTCTGGAAACATTTCCGGTGAAATCTCGGTGTCGATTTTTGGGTGAAATACAATACTGCTCCTACTTAGCAGTAGAGAAAGTAAAAAAGCATCATCGGCCTTTTGTTGCTCGAAAAAGGATAAGAGCTTTAAAAATAAAATGTCTTATATGTATGCATCTAATATAGGGAAGGTACCTATGCGAAGCTATACTAATAGGAGTCTGCAACATATAGGAGAACTTTGGTCTTTCTTTCCCCCATATATTGCACTTCAAATCCGTTCCTTGCATCCATGTAAATATAACTTGGTTGAAGTACTTTCCTCTCTCGGATTGCCTCAATATTAGAGATTCTGCGGAAGCTCAGACGACATATTTTAAAACACTCTGTAGACACTTCCAACCATGTGTTTAAAATGTTATGTGCCAATATTTTAAAATAATTACAAGTGCAAATATTAGTGTGATATATTTATTTTCTGCAGTACTTGTTATAGTTAGTAATTCTCTATTATTAAACTGCGGTTTCGTACCATTCGCACTTCTAACATTATAAATATTTCTGTTGATATAATTTAATGAGAGGTTAATTAGAGAACAAAATAAGGTTTATTGGAAAGGTAAAATCAGACTGAAAAATGCAAAACTATATAGTAGGAATTTGAACCATGAATCTATTCAACTGACCTACTAGGACATTATACCATCAGAACGTTAAAGTTCTCAATTGCTTCACTTTTTTTCAGCAAATCACAAGAAGGCTCTCAAATTCACTTTCAAATAACATACTGCAATGATACTTAGCATGTCGCAGGTACCTTAAGTCCGGGTTGCATGGTTAGCCACTATTAGGCCAAGCAAATAAGGTTTATTATTTTCGTAAATAATGGAAACAACTCCAAGAAAGTAAAATGTTGTTCTCGAACATGTTTAAAATAAGTGACTTTTGCATTAATATTTTGTATTAACATTAGCGTCACTAATTGAGGTTTGTCATAGATAATTAAGAAATGAAACATACTTCAATCGAGTTTATGCATAATGAACATCAGGAGTTATCTTGTAGCTGAGTTGTGAACTTATAAACAGGAATTACAAAATGTCTTCAGCTGTGACTTCTCGTTATGTAAGTACTGTAATATCAACATTTCTTACTTCTCTAGTACTGCGCCACTCGATGGTGACAAACTGATAACCATAACCTCGGCATAATTTAGAATCGCTTTCCCTTATACGGATATTCATGACCGTGATCTGGTTTCGAAATTTGAAGCAGAATCCTCATTAGACCAAGCATGTGACAAATATTCCCATAAAAATTCAACGTATGCGTGCTATATAAAAAGCAGCTCTTAGTTATAATGGCGTTAGTTAGCTCCATAAGGAAGCGCCTCCTTGACGCAGCACCGGTGAATCATTCTGAACAAGCTGTCAAATTGATAGCCTAATTACCTTAAGAATCCTAGGATCGCTTTATTTTGTGTAAGTTGATATTCTGTATTTTTCCATATTCTCCCTTGAAGTTTTGCCATAACGCAAAACTATGTTAATAAGCATGCAATTTTCGTTAGATGATGCTGTAAAAAGACATGGACTGAATTACTCATGTTCAAAGGATCACTGTATTTAAAACTAAAATAATCAGCAAGTGAATATTCTTTATGACTTTGACACGAGTGTATGTTTGTCTCATTCACTTTTGTTGGTGGAACATTTTCACTAGTCTCACATCGAGTTTATGCAATATCAGCATTATAATATTTAGAAAATAAGTCGTAAAATAATTTGGCATCCATAACTGACGTAAGCAAGAATGTCTTGTGTGTAAATAAGACGTTAACTTCTCTCACAGCAGTTCATTTATTACCTGGTGTGTTGAATCGCGAAATAGCCATTTGTATGCATTCCCTTCCTGGGAGGTGCACTTTTCAAACTTATGGTAGAGGACAATACAATTAAACTGTTGTATTTTTATTTCACAAAGCAGTTATACAAGTTCATTTGGCTGATCGTTTACCTAACATGAAAAATATCGTGACAGTGTAGGCATTCCCCGGCAAAGGGACCAGACGTATTGCCGTTGGCTATCAGAGCGCCGCATTCACTTGTTTCCTCTTTACCAAGAGCCAAGAGCCAAATCAGGTCGCTCGGGTTTACCCGAGCGGGATATATGCCCACGGTACCTATCCATTTAGTATGGATTTACCCGTGAGGTATGAAAGATGTAGTCATTTTACAAGCTATTTTTGTCAGTGTCAGCCAATGGTGATGATTGGTTACTCTCTCTTGCTATAGACTAGGGATATGAGTGCCAGTTAGAATGTCTACCCATCCTGGGGCACCCATGCCCCTCTGCTCACTTAGCAAAGGTCAGCTTGTCTAACCAGCAAGTCAAGCAGTGTCAATTTAGCGAGAAACCGAATGCATTGGAATGTTTGGTGAAATGAGGAAGCAGTGAAGCTAATTAGCCCAAGACATCCTTGGGTAAACGATAGCTTTTGCGCCTCCTGGGAAGATGGGGATCATATTGTCCCAGGGTATTCACCAGCTGGTTAGGGTGTGGTGTAAGTTTCGCATACATAGAGCGGGCTCTATCTCGCACAACATCCACAATATATGGAATGCCAGAATGAGTGTGGAGAATATGGGAAGAAAATCTACGGTCAGTATCGTAGATCATCCTAAGGGCCCTGTTCTGCACGACTTGCAGTCTCCTCTTTACCAGATCGCTGGGCTTACTTTAAAGTGCAAAATTGTATTCCTCCGCGGGCTCCTGTGATTGGCAGACATATGGCGCGATTTAGCATGTGCGCCATGCGAATGTATTCCATTTATTTTTACTATAAGATTTTCAAACTGTTTTTTGCTAATAATTCCTGTAGTTATTTTAAATTTAATGCTATTTTGTGTGTTAGTTAAGGGACTATATTTTCATTTGCACCTGCTGACTTGGAAGTTGTGCAGTTCGATCACCTAATGAAGTGTTATTCAAGTGTTGTTCATATCGCAGTTTCGGCTGTCCGTTAATAAATCTGCCTTCACGTATGACTTGAATGACAACTAAAGAGAATGATTCCTTTTTTCTCAACGTAAAAAGGGCGTAAACATCACTACTGTTGTACACAGTTTCCGATACGCCTGGTCCTTTTGCCAGGGAGTGCGTACACTACAGTTTGGTATCCAATGATATGAAGACAGAGGAATTGCTGTTTCGTATTTGACATTTAGGAGTCCACTGATGCTCTACGCCAAGAACGTATGTTACCATACAGGTTATGATTAAGGAAGCAGTTAATCAAACAGTTGCCATGGTAGTTTCGGATGCCCGCTGCATGCTGGTGAACTAGGGACAACCTGCTCTGGGCGGGAGGCTAGCTAGCTTCTTGATGATCTCTCAGCACGCAACGGTCATCTACCGCACCGCCTACGCCCTCTACAGCATTACTTTGCTCCACTCCCAAAACATCCGCAATACCTTTTAATTTTGGGAGTGTTGCTAAGATAAATTATCTGGCAAAAAGACCCATGCAGGCTATCTTCTTGAAACAGGTAGTTTTCCGGGTATTAGCACCACTTAACACCTGCCTCGTAACCTCCTATCACCTGATGTTTTAAACATTCTTTAAGTATGCTTTTTTCAAATGGGAGATCTGCATGTTGAGGAGCACGATACGTGTCTTATTCGTCCTCGACTTTAAACTGTGTATCGCTTCATTTTTTTTCTTTTTAAACTAAATTACTGTTCGTTTGTCTAATGACTCAAAAGAATGTTGGGTGAAGTAAGTTTTTGACACAAGTCGTCGTAATAGCTGTTAAAATGAAGATTACATACCAATTCGTTGCTCTTTGGTTCATAGCATAAATAACGAGTTATTTTTAAGACCCAGAATGATTCATTATAAAGTCAATAAAACACTACACTTATATGATGTGATCCATTCATAGAAAGAATAATATTTATCATTAATGTTACCAAACCAGTTGCAGATCAAAATATATTTTTTTTCAGACAGGTAAAATTTACTGCATGCATTAGAAATACATTCTAGAATATAGCAGGACTGTTAAGAAATGCATATATAATTAATTTTAATATATTTTTTTCAATTGCGTCTTAAAATATAATATTATCGCATAATCTGACTGCTCCTTTGGTGGTCAGAAAATATTGAAACGTTTCTATACACAAGGTGGATGGATGGAATGGAATGGGATGGGATGGGATGGGATGGGGTGGGATGGGGTGGGGTGGGGTGGGGTGGGGTGGGGTGGGGTGGGATGGGATGGGATGGGATGGGATGGGATGGGATGGGGTGGGGTGGGGTGGGGTGGGGTGGGGTGGGGTGGGGTGGGGTGGGGTGGGGTGGGGTTGGGTTGGGTTGGGTTGGGTTGGGTTGGGTTGGGTTGGGTTGGGTTGGGTTGGGTTGGGTTGGGTTGGGTTGGGTTGGGTTGGGTTGGGTTGGGTTGGGATGGACGGACGGATAATAAATCATTTATCTTCTTAACGGAAAAAAGTCGGTGCTTAAATTAAAAAGAAAAAATAATACTTATTTTCTTTAGATACTTCACATTAGCCGCAATAGGTTAAAATATTAACAAATGTTAAATGAAAATAGGGAGTGTAAATAAGGAAACAATCAAACGAGATTCGCAAACACTTATTCTCTACTAATTAACGCAGTCCTGTAATAACATAATTTACATGTAGTTTCTGGAAACCAGAGTATTTGGTAGAACTGTTAATGCTGTGAAAATGTGTACATTCTAAGTTAAGATAATAATGACGCTGGGAGGATTGATGAGTACCAAAGACTGTGTGGTACCTACTCCAGAAGGAGTTGTAACTTCCTGGCCAGTGGTGGATACTTGTGCTATAGCCAGCTGATGCCAACTCGAGTTTAGATAGTCCAAGCTTTCAACGACGCAGTATTAGCGATATTTCATGACAGTTGCAAACCCCGTTTTAGTCGAAAATGAAGTCCGGCCAGCAAGCTTTATGCTACATAAAGGCTAAAATGCTTAATAGGTACTCTTACTAACAATTTAGAATAACCAAAGTTCGCTTTCTGGTCGATGGAAGTTATTTTTAAATTATTTAATATACCGGGTGACTGTTGTCAGCTGTCTATTTAAAGCTATTGGTTGACACAAAACAAAGTCAATAAATTGTACTGAGAGTTTACGAAGTGTTTGTATGGAATGTGTCCAAATATTGCCAATGTGTAGATCGTTTAGTCATGATCACCTCAACCAATTATTCTTACCACTCTTAAAATACCCATAATTTGAACGCTTGTAAGTCTGAATTAAAATGCAATTACACAAATCATCTAAAGGAACAGAGAGAGAGAGCTTTGAAGGGACCCGCTAGCTAGAATGTATATTACATTTACTTTTCCGAATGAGTTCTTCAGTGGAAGGTGTACTGGGAAGTCGAGAGCCAGAAGATTACCTGAGAACACTTCGTGGTAGGGGAAAGAGGGGAAGGCATGATGAGCGAGAAGGACAAGGAAGGTGCAATTAGGATACGGCCCACCTAGCAATTCTCCTTTCTTTGAAAGCTTGCCATATTTTTTTTCTTTCCCTCGCGAGAGGTAATCAACGTTAAAAAATCAGAACCATTAATTATTTAGAGCTCCCTTCAGCACGAGTCCCTCCTTCCCTACTTTTCTCTTGGCCAGAAAACAAAACAAAAATTTGTCCAGGAAGGAGCATTGCTAGGTACCAGATGGAATAGAAACAAAAGCCTGTAGACGCAGGGTGCAGGCCATTAACTTGCCTGACTTTAAGATATGGAGGTGAGAACTTTCATCTCAAGTATAATACATACACTTTAATTTTCATGAGCTTATTACTATGTATTTAAAAGCCTAGTGGCAGATGCCGTCGTCTTACCCCAAAAAGGGGCTTGAGAAATCCTTGCTACTGCTACTTGGAAGCATACGCCCTCCTTTTGGGAAAGACCTGCGATCGATTCCGCCCTATTAAAATGTTGATGCATTGATCTGCGTCACTAGCTAGCACGTGCTCAAGTATTCCGTGAATTATTTCACTCGGAACTGAACCAAGAATGCAGACATGTAGTCAACGAACGCAGGACATACGGTTAAACCATATTCAAGTTAAATACAAGCAGGCATCTTTAATTTGGTAAAGTGCAACTCTCTGTACGCTTAAATGCGTTTGAATCCTGTTGTTACTTGTGCTGTTATTTTATTTATTAGAATAAGCGAGTTCACATGTGTCGGAGGGAACAATGTTTATTGTGCTTTGCACAATAATATACCTATTTGATTGCGATCTCTTGAGCTGAAAAGGTAAAAGAACGATGTAAAAATATTTATATTTATGCAAAAACCTTAGTGTGGTAGTATTTGCGTAAAATTAGTTTTTTAGGAAAATAAAACTGTTCTCGAGAAAATAAATATTGTTGCGCCGGGCTAGGCGCACAACAAAGGACGACGGGCCAAGCTACCTCACGCCATTTGCCAGGCCGTCGAGCGGGCAAAGGCGTTCAAGGTCAGGCTGTCTCGCGCAACTGTTTGTGTATGTGGCTAACAACAATGGAAGCGGCATGTGTAGAAGTCGAGGTTCGTGTGACGTCATCCCTTTCATATAAGAAGATGAGGAACCAGAGGAGCAAGTTCTACGGTTACAGACATGAGTCGGTCAGTGTATCAGCGAGTGTGAGACAGCTGTGCGTGTGTGTCGTCGCGAAGGATATGTCGGTGTTCGTGAAGAGTCTAATGTGCACCGAGTGATGTCATCGTCTTAGTGAGTGAATAAGAGACAGAGAAAGTGAAGAAAAACACTGAAAGGACTGAGTTAAGGTTACAGAAGTAAAATTTCTGACTTGTGATAACACCAAGGACTGTAGAATGTGTTAACGACGTATCTACTCAGCAGAAAAGATAAAAGAACGATGAAAAATATTTATATTTATGCAAAAAACATAAACAAGTATATGTTTAGTTTTCCTCTCTGTGATTCGGTCATGCACACCGTTGCAGTATGTTCGTGAAAGTATAGTTCTGTAGGAAAACAAAATTATTTTGACAAAAATAAACGAATATGTTACAGAAACATAAGAATTGTATTGACATGAAAGTACATATATAACCCAGATCCATTCTTTTTATGCACAGGAGCTAATGTTTCAGACACAATCGAGAAAATAATTTTTCAGGTTTTCCAAAATTGAACATGTGAAATTGGGAGAAATCCGAATTCATTGGATCCTTCGAGAAGCTTGGCGTTTCTCTAGGAGTCTACTATGGGTACTAAATCCCTATTATTGATAGTTGAATATTGAATATTCGAGTACGTTCTACAAGGACAAGAACAACATTGCAGCTAAAAGCCAGAAGATACGCCATTACATTCTTGAAGGGAGCAATTGGATGCAATATTTTGTACTATATTGAATGTATACTGTGGACTGCAGAAGAGCACTTGGAATGTCACATCCGTAAATTACTTCGGACGACATCCGCTGTAAATGCTTGAGGAAGTTAGCCGAACTGAGTGTGGTTGGTTGGGCTGCGGTTCATGTGGTGTTCTGCTTGGGTTAACTAGCACGATTTGAAGCGCATTTAGAGCAAGTTTCGCCGAGACGTGCATGAAGCAGAAGCGGTCATTAAGGAAAACCGCTGCTGCATGTCCTGCAATGATATATTTGCAAGGCGGGCGGGAGGCGCCGATCGTTTGTCGCATACAGATTAGCCGCTCGACTAACAAGTCCGTTGTTAACCTAATTAACAAGGGTCGTGTGCTTCACACACCTCACCAGGTAATGATCAATACCTATTCCATAAATGTTTTTATAGCACAGTCACTACCTTATGAATTACCTCGTGAGGAAACTGTTGTGATGTGATTAATAAACTTTGAAGAGAAAAGTGGCACTGGGTAATATACCTACCTCCTAAAGTTAGCATTTTATGTTAATGACTGCTGTTAGCGCTTCTACAAGCCCTTTGAAGTTAGAATATGCTCAGAATATATAACTCAATTAATACAGAGCTGCCAAAAAGTGACACTGCTGGTTATATTCTGTTTTTCCCCCTCCAGTCCTTTGGCTGACTCCTCCCTGACCGTGCAGGGTAAAGGTGTCTGGTATTGGCTGATGCTGTACGTGTGCATTCCTTTAAGTTTCACAAAATAAAAGAGTATCGGGCGTCAACATGTTCCGTTACAAATTCCAACCGGAATTCTCCCAGTATTCTTCCTTGTCCTCATATATATTACGTCACAAGCAAACAGTAACTGCAAAGGGGAAAAATTAACCACCCTGTA